>APFE030147623.1:0-15228 GCA_000404065.3 Pinus taeda
AGAGGGAAACACGATACTGCGCAAGTTGGAGCTTGATGTGCACCATCTTGATGGACTAAGGTGGTTGCTATAGTTGTGGTTGTTGAGCTCAAGGTTTGATTAGCAATAAGAGAAGTTGTGTAGCCCTAGACCTACCTTGTGGAGAAGTACATCTACAACAGAAGTTAGGCAATCCTACTATCATGTGTTCATTGTGATAGGTGTGCATCTTGTAGTGACAGGAGGCAGCCCTCCGTACCCTATGTTAGTCTTCATTGGAGAAACACGGGAATACTCTAGAGGGTTGAAGTGTCTCAGTAGCTGAGGAGAAGAAGTGTGAAAATGAGAGTTGTTCACAAACATAGTTTTGAACAACTCGATATGAGTTTCGATATGTTGTGCCCTTGATGGACTAAGACACAAATAATGAGTAGATTGGGTAATCGAGGTTCAGTGCCCAAATGGAATTGGATCGTTGATAAAGGAAGTGTTGCAGGTCGGGAGTCAAAGGACTAGGGAAGTACAAGGTATGACCAAGAGGAGATGTGATTGCATGCTATATCAACCAAATGGTCAATGTATCTTGTTGAGGGTGGATTGGTTGTCGATCCATTGAAATCAACCCTATTTTTTTATCTTTGTATGAGTGGATGTATTAGGGCCATTATCCCTAGTACAGGAGCCCTATATTATTCTAGTATTCAATTGGATTAATATAACTAAGCTGATTTATTGTACAAAATTGTGTATTTTTTGTGCACCAACAAATTTAATGTCATTTAGATTTCGTTATGAAAAGTAGTCTTGCTATGATACTTTGTCTGGTAATGTAAATTATTTAATATTTGATCTTATACACCATTATCATGGAAAAACAACATGGTATCAGAGTGTGTATCAGCTGCTTTGAAGTGTCAGTGAATTAGAGTGTGCGCAATGAAGAAGCTTAGAGAGAGTTGAGTCTAGATCATGGAGCAAAGGGTTTAGCTGAAGTCATGGAGATATGGTCTTGACTATCTTGGAAGTGAGATTGGTTGGGAGTTTTGGTGGACTAGTGGAGAGCCCGATGAACAACAATTTTTTGTAGTAAATGTTGTTGATCGTGGACTTGTCATGGATGGTTGAGATAGCTAGAGGATTTCTTTGGCATGGATGAGATTAGGATGATGGAGATTGCTTCATGTGATGGACTATAGATTGGTAGGCTAGAGTCTTCATCGGATCACGATGTTTCATATCCGTAATTTGATTGATTTGCACCAGTTGTGTTTGATCTAGGAGGATGAGTACTTGCAAGATTGAGCCAGTGAAGATCGTGTAGACTTAGAGGGAGTCTAGCCTTACAAGGAGTAGCGTTATGGAGGTTTGAGTTCTTCAGGTTCAGATGAGATGAGGTAGAGGCACTATCGACATTTCATGGTTAATTCTACAGAGTATGCTACAGTGATGGATGCCAAATGTGTTAGTGTCACCGGAGATGATGATGATGGAGACTTCCTAGTGTTTAAAGTAACTCCCTCACTGAGAGGGAGTTTTGATGTTTGTATATTGGGAAGTACTCCAAACCATAGGCTAGAGGGCTGCGGAGGAATGGGAAGACAAGTGTGGCTTTTGGGCTTAGAACCCAAGCTTGTGGGCTTTGCACCCAATCATACGGGTGTGAATCCATGAGGATATTTGAACATGTGATGTATGGAGATGATATAGGACACTGAGATGAACGATACACTTCAAAAATCACTCAAATCTAATTTGTAGAAGTAAATATATGAACTTTTTAAGTTAACTTTGGGAAAATTGTCTAGAGAAGTCAAGTCGATCTTGACATGAGGTGACCCCTTGATGGGATAAACATTTCCCTAGAGACTTGTATAAAAAGAGGTGAGTTATACCTCATTTGATACATTTCTAAGCAACCAAGTTAAGAGTATACATCTATTTTTGGGCCAGAGATTGGCGGCAGATCCAAGCATAGGAAAAGAGAGCTTGTATGCAATTTTTTTGACTGTTTCATGGAACTGAGTTAATTTGTAGTAGGGCCAAAGAGTTTGGAGCAGGCTAGACTATTTTTTATGGTGATTTTGGCATGGTTTATCTCTATTGAGGAGGTTGCATGGATTAGCATCTAGGCCACATAGATTAGAGGATTGCTTGATGTCCCTTTTATGTGTATTACATATATGATTAAGTGTAGGAGGGAAGATGCTTTATCAGAAGGAATTATGGGCAAGTTATGGTGACAATTATGTGTGGACAGACCTTAAAAAAGGAGGTTGTGGGCTTGTATAGGTTGCTAGAGGAGGACCAAACCCCATACCTTAGGAATAGAGGTGTCGTAGGGATGGTTTGGAGTTGGTACTAGCTCACAACAGTGAGCTTATAAGAGTACTGATCTTGTGGAGGGAACCCACAACATAGATAAGGGTTTTGACGTTTGGAGGAAGGGTTAACTTGGACTATTAGATACCCTAGCTAGTAGAAAAACCCTACAACAATGTCACATCAACCTAGAGGTATGTTTGACGATGTATTGAGATGATTTGTTTTGCTATATGGATGTGGGTGTAGGTTGGATTAGTTGTGGGAGATTGTTAGTAGCCAAGAGGAAGGGTGTTCCTAGTGGTTAGATGCTCTAACTAGAGTGAAGATGCTACAACAAGGTTAGTTCAGTCGTGATATTTCGGAGGGTAGCATGAGAGTGGAGTAAGTGTGGATAGTAGATTGAGAATTTATGGTTTGTTGGAGGGAAACGTGATAGTGCCCAAGTTGGAGCCCGATGTGCACCATCTTGATGGACTAAGGTGGTTTCTATAGTGGCAGTTGTTGAGATCAAGGTTTGATCTGTTAGAGGAGTATTTTTGTAGCCCTAGACTTGCCTCATGGAGAAGGACATCATTGGGTAGTCCTCCTAGCCAAGGAAAATTTTAAGGATGGAAGTTTATCTTAAAGTTTAGAAACCTTGGCAATATGTAAAATGTTTGGAAATATTTTTGTAAATTTTTTATATTTCTAAGGTATTTATATTATCCTATATAATCTTTTGGCGATTTTTAAGGTAAATTAATTTTATACTATAAAATGTAGGCGAATCATTTAAAAAAATGGAAACTTAGCCCACCTACGAATATTAGCCCATAAAATGTTCCCTACTCCTAGCCTATGTTCATTGTGAGAGATGGGAATCCTGTAGTGATATGTGGAAGACCTTCGTGCCTTATGTTAGTATTCATTAGAGCAACACATAGAGGCTATAGTGGGTTGAAGTCCCTAAGTAGTTGAGGAGTAGAATTGGGCACAAGAGAGTTGTTTACAAACGAACTTCTGAACAACTCAATAGGATTCTCGATGTGTTGTGCCCTTGACGAGTAAGGCACAACTAATGAGCAGATTGGATAGTCGAGGTTCAATGGCTAGATGAACTTGGATCATTGATACAGGAAGTCTTGCAAATCGAGAGCCGAAGGACCCGACATGTACAATGTACAACTGAGAGGGGATGTGACTGCATGCTACATCAACAGATGGTCAGAGCATCTTGTTGAAGGTAGATTGGTTGTTTATGTACTGACATCAAGTCCTAGTTTTGTATCTTTGTATTAGTGGATGTATGAGGATCATTATCCCTAGTATGGGAGCCCTAGATAGTTGTATTATTCAGTTGGATTAATATAATGAAGTTGGATTATTGTACAAAATTGTGTAAAAATGTATATTTTGTGCACTAGTAGATTTCTTGTTTCGCGCAGGGTAGTTGTGTTATGATATTTGGTTTGGTAGCATCCGTTATTTAAGATTCTATCCTAGACACTAGTATCGTGGAGAAACAACATGGTATTAGAGTGTGTATAAGCTACTTTGAAGGGTCGTTGAATCAGAGTGAGCACAATGACGTAGATCAGAGGGAGTTGAGTTTAGATCATGGAGAAGAGGGTTCAATTAATGACATGGAGATTGAGTCTTGACTGGCATGGTAGTGAGATTGATTGGGAGTTTTCATGGATTGGTGGAGAGCCTAGTGAACAACAATTTTTTGTAGTACAGTTTTTTCATCATGGACTTCCGATGACTTCTCATGGATGGTTAGGAGAACTCGCGGATTACTTTGGCATGGATGAGATCAAGACCATCAAGATTGGTTCATGTGATGGACTACATATTGGCAGGCTAAAGTCTTCATCAAATTGAGATGTTTCATATCCGAGATTGGAGGAATTTTCACTAGTTGAGCTTGATGCAGGAGGATAAGTGCTTACAGGATTCAGTCAGTGGAGATCGTGTAGACTCATAGGGAGTTTAGTGTTAGAGTGAGCAACCCTATGGAGGTTCGAGGTCTTCAAGATCATATGTGATGAGTCAGAGACACTACCGAGATTGTAGGGTTCATTCTACATAGTATGTTGCAGTGATGGATGCTAGATGGGCTAGTGTCATCGAAGATGATGATGATGGATACTTCCTAGTGTTGAAAGTACTTCCCTCGTGAAGAGGGAGTGTTGATATTTGTAGCTTTGGAGGTATTCGGAACCCTAGGCTAGAGGGTTGTGGAGGAATGGGAACACAAGTATGGCTTGTGGGCTTTCCACCTAGGCATATGGGTGTGAATATGTGAGGATATTTGGACATCTTATGGATGGACATGATAGAGGAAATTGACATGAACCAGACGCTCCAAAAAACACTCAACTCTGAGTTGTAGAAGTAAAGATATGAATTTCTGGGTAAATTTTCTAGAGAAGTCAAGTCAGCCTTGACATGAGGTGACCCTTTAATGGGCTATATGTTTCCCTAGAGACTTGTTTAAAAATGTGTGAGTTAGACATCATTTGACAGACTTCTAAGAAAGAAAATCAAGAATATATATTTATTTTTGGGTCGCACATTGGAGGCATATCCATGTGAAGGAAAAGACAACTTGTATGGCATATTTATGATTATTTCTTGGAGCTAAGTTAATATGTAGTAGGTTGAAAGAGTTTGGAGAAAGCTTGGCTTATTTTTCTGATGATTTTGGCATGTTTTATCTCTGTTGAGGAGGCCACAAGGATTGGCAGCTATGCTGCATAGATTTGAGGAATGTTGGATGTCCCTTTTGTGTGTATTGTAGACCAGAGTAGTTGAAGAACAATAGCCACTTTTTTAGATGGAATTATAGGTAGGTTATGGTGACATTTATGTGTGGACATACTATAGAAATGGAGGTCGTGGGCTTGTATAGGCTTCTAGGGTAGGATGAAACCTCATACCTCAGGAAGAGAATGGTTGTATGGCTAGTTTGGGGATGGTACTAGCTCAAAACAATGAGGTTATAGGAGCAGTGACATTGTGGATGGAAGCCACAACTGAGGTAAGGTTCTTGACACTTGGAGGGAGGCTTAACATGGACTATTAGATACCCTAACCAATAGTAGAACCTTGTAGAAATGTCACATAAACCTAGAGGTATGTTTGGTAATGTATTGAGATGGTTTGTTTTTATAAATGGGTGTGGGTCCACGCTAGACTAGTTGTGGGAGATTATTGGGAGTCAAGAGGAAGGGTATTCCTAGTGGTTGGATGCCCTAACCAAAGTGCAAATGTTACAACAAGGATTAGTCACTTGTGTTCTACTGGAGGGCAACATGAGAGTGGACCAATTGTGGATAGTGGATTGGGAATTTACGGTCTTTTGGAGGGAAGTGTGATAGTGCCCAACTTGGGGCTTAGTGTGCGCCATATTGATGGACTAAGGAGGTTGCTAGAGTGGAAGTTGTTGAGATCAAGGCTTGATCAACTAGAGGAGAAGTTTTGCAAACCTAGACTTTCCTTGTGGAGAAGGGAATATACAAAATAAGCTGGGTAGTCCTCCTAATTCATGTTCATTGTGAGATATGGGTATCTTGTAGTAATAGGTGGAAACCCTCTATGCCCTATGTTAGTCTTCACTGGAGCAACACAAGAATACTATAGTGGGTTGAAGTGCTTGAGTAGTTGAGGAGCAGCAGTAGGCAGATGAGAGTTGTTCACAAACAGAGTTGTGAACAACTTGATAGGAGACTCGATGCGTTTTTCTCTTGATGTACTAAGGCACAACTAATGATAAAATTGGATAGTCGAGGTGCAATGGTGAGATGGATTTGGATCATTGATAGAGGCAGTGCTGCAGATTCAGAGTCTAATGACTGGGTAGGTAAAAGGTATGAACAAGAAGAGTTGTGATTGCATGCTACATCAAAAATATGGTCAAAGTATCTTATTAAGGGTATATTGGTTGTCTATGGACTAACATCAAGCCCTAGCTTTGTATCCTTGCATCAATGGATGTATGTGGGCCATCATCCTTGGTACAAGAGCCCTAGACTATGTATTATTCAGTTCGAATAATATAACAAAGTTTTTTTATTGTACAAAATTGTGTAAAAAGTTGTTAATTGTTTGTCCACTAGTTATATTCCATTGTGCAAAGTAGTCTTGTTGTGATAATTGGTTTGGGAGCGTCAGTGATTTAAGATTCTATCTTAGACACTAGTATCATAGAAATACAACATATTCTTAGTTCAAATTGGATTTCTCTTTGATATCTTGCATTCAAATCTCAGTTCAACGTAATGAGTTGTATATTGAATTAGGGGTTTCATTCCACATGACATGGGATAGAGAATTCTTCAATAGTTTGGAGGAGAAATACATGAAACCCCATATTGAGCTTGGAGATGATAGAAAAAAGATGACCAAAGGAGTTGGCACATTGAGGTTTAAGAGGGAGTGTGGTTCCCTTCTCCATCTCAACTATGTGATGTATGTCCCAGGATTGAAGAAAAGGCTTGTCTCAGTAGTAGTCATTGAAGACAAAGAGTTTGATGTAGTCTTCAGCAAAGGAAAGGCCTAACTCAAGTATTCGGGTTCAGGACCAGTAAAGCAGATTGGTGTAAGGATCAAGAACCTCTACAAATTTAAGGTTGATGCATGTGCAGCCTTGAGAAACAAGGTAGAGAGTTCTCAAAGTAGTGATGTGGTGGTTGAGAAAGAGCATGACAGAAATATCAAGCTAGATACTCAACCAGTATGTCTGATCTAGTCTAAGCTAGTTGGTAGTTGAGATGACTAGTAGGATGATGATGAGGACCAGTCAAAGACTTCAAGTATAAGGAGAGTTTGAGCCAAAGGGGTAGAGGATTTACTTAAGGGAGCTAAGGAGAGAGTCGAGTCTCCTAGCTCAAGAAGAAGACATTGAAATACATAGGGTACATGGCACTCTCTAGTTTATAGGGAGCAACAATAGAAATAGAGAACTTGAGAGAGCTAAAGACAAATCCAGGTGGATGAGGTTCTTCCAAGAATCCATTCCTCGCTAAGAGGGAGTGTTGAAAGTGTAGCAAGAAATGGTTCTTTAACTTGTGTCTTATTCAAAGATGCCAATTCAAATTCAATCTCGTAAATTCTTGAGTTAGCATTCAATTAACATGTGTGATGTGGCCTATCACTGAGTTATCGTTAGTTAATTTGATTTAGATGGCTTTCAGTGAGTTCTCTTCTTGCTGATAGCTAAAATTTAGCTATCTAGTGAAGTTAAACTCTAATGGAAGTTAGTTAGTTGACTTCTAGCTCTAGAATAGAGATAGACTTGTGTTCGTGAGTTTAGTTGAGTAGTGTAACTTTTGTTAACTCAACTAACTCTTAGTTAACTAGTTTTAGCTACTAAATTTAGCCCTAGTAGGTCACGCAATTTGAATTTCCTATTGAGATTTTACGAAGGCACAAATATATTTATTCATTTTACACAATATTTTGTGTAGTGAGCTTGAGAAGCAAGAAGAGCAAGATGTTTGAGGATCAAGTGCAGCAAGTACCCTTGGAAATTGCGTAAGAAAATAAGAGAAATTCCTATTTTTTAGAGGCATAATTGCGCTAGGAAATAACATCTCCTAACAAACCTAATTTTCCTAAGTGTTGGGCAATTCTTATAGGGAGTTGATCAGTATTGCAAGGGCTTCAAACTTAAAGCATATTCTTTGTCATAGATCATATTGATCAGTTGATTACTACAAGCAAGAGGGGTTTTTCCCAATTAGATTCCCCAAATAAATATAATGTTATGTGTGATTATGTTTCTATTTATTGTTTTCTTTCTGCAGAGTTTTGTTAGAGAAATCTTGTAAGGTTTCAAGTATTTTCTACAACTATGTAGAAGAAACCTTAAAATTACAATTTTTTTTTAAAATATGAAAATACGACATAATACCTTTTATGAAAAAACCTTAAAGATAAACATTTTCATCAATTTCCTAAACTATTGGATATATGGTAGAAATTTTTTTTAGCTTATTATCTCTAAATAACCTAGAAATAAAAGAATATTTTTCACAAATTTAGTGAAAAGAATTTAATACACCTATAATAAGATATTAATATTAAAAAATAAAAATGATATTGATATTAGAAAATAATCTAGAGTATATTGAGAATTATTATCTTCGTAAAATTAAAAATGAAAAATCATAATATATTGAAATATATATTTTCGTAAAATTTTCCCAATAATGGAGGATAAAATTTAAATGATCTTAAAATTAAAAAATAAGAATAAAAATAATTATTTTTATAAATTTTGAAAAATGATTAATTTATAAAAATAAGACGGGTTTGGTTTTGTTATAAAATAATAGAAAGTACGCGATGAAATAATTTAAAATGAGTGTAATATGAGTGATAATAATAAAAAAGAAAAAAAACATTATTTAATTTTTATTTTTTTTATTTTAATATAAAATTTTATTTGAAAAGAATTTTTTTATTTTATTATAGAATAATGTATAATGACCAAAATGTATGTTTAGAAGTTTTTCCGTTTAATCTAAAATCTTAGATTAATCAATACATGCTCAAAGAAATTACTAAATACATTAAATTAAGAAATTGTTGAATTGTCCTAAATAAAAATTAGAAAAATATGATTTAAATGGTCATAAAAAAATCCCAAAAAACATAATAAAAATGTGTACCATTAAAATAAATCGAAAAGTAAATCAAAATAATTACAACAAAAAGTAAATCAAAATAATTACAACAATATTGTATAGTGGAAAACACGAATATTAACATAATAAAACGCAGTTGTCTATAATGCGATTTTTTGGAGATTTCGGTGATGGAATCCGGCAGAAGAAATTGAGGTTAAATCTTGATTTGTTGCAGTTAAAATGGTTTTTTAACTGCATATTTGGATTCAGCACCGTGAAAAACCCTGGAATGCTTTGATTGTGCAGAAACTAGCTAGTGCAGAAACTAGCGATCAAACTTACGATTCCAAAACCCTAGAACGCTTTGATTGTGCAGAAACTAGCTAGTGCAGAAACTAGCTATCAAACTTACGATTCCAATAAATTGCTGCCAAATTTTGACCGGAAAAACCCACCAGAAAGGCTTTTAAAAAGTCTCATTATAAACAATTGCTAATAAAACCATTCTCAACTCCGGAAAGAATATAGCATGATTGGAGGCAATAAAATAGACACATTGATAATTTAACCATCAATAAAGAGGAAGTCTCGTTCAACCATTCTCTTTGACCTCTTATCCCATCACTCAATTTGAATACCACATCATATATGTCTTTCCCAATTAGCGGTTCTTTATTTTCCTTCCCTCATCATTTTGATTCCTTGGGCAAGGCTTGTGGGAAGAAAAATAAGATTGTGTTGATATTTTTGGGTTGTTTTTAAATATTTTAGGATATTTTTAAAATTTATAATCTAAATAAATTTAACTAATTTTGTTTAAAGTATTTTACAATAAAAAAAAATTATTTTCTCTTTCAAATATTGTTAGGATATTCTAATACATAGGAAATAGTTAAGTATAACTTGGTCTAGTGTAGAGTTAGGTAAAATGTGTTTCTTTACTATGTACTTTTGTAACTTACAATTCGACGGTCACGATATGTTTTAGACATGAAGTGATCCAACGATTCATTCACTCTTTGTTATTACCAACACTAGATCCGTGGCTTAACACCTGATTGGTCCATCATCTCTACTTAAAGACCATAGAGGGTCATTTGTAGGGTAACCATTCATGAGAGAAACTTATGTAAATTTTCATTCTTTTATTAATAAATTGTTTGAAGTGGTCGCGTTGGCTCAAGTTGTGGATTGTTTCCCTCTTTGACGGTTTTAACCACATTAAGAATGCTGGTGTATTGATCTGTGATCTGTTTGTGAGTAGTGTCCTTTGGTGTTCTATCTCAGGAACTTACCCTATAAATTCCTACATTATACTAGAGCTATTTGAGGGTCGCATCCGTTGGTGATCCAAATATGAAGTCAGTACAACCGCATCCGATTGTCGTTTCCTAGATCTAGTGTTTCTGACTACTATCAGGCTAAGAGGACTACTTTATTTTGCTAGGAGCAATGTTCCAGTGAGGAACCCCTATTGTTTCACGCGAAAAGGTTTTTGGTAGCCCTAGCTACATCATTTTTAAGATCTAGATGTATATAGTTTTTATTTGCAGTTCTAGCTATTCATCTCTTTATTTATTTCGGTTTATTTAGCTCTCTGTTTTTTATTACTGGATCTATACCTTTCATTTCTGCGTATGCTCTTTGCCCCGTGACTCTGTACAATCTGGGAAAATCAGAAACAGAAAGGAAGGATTTTTCTCCTGGATATGCTCTTTTCTGCCGCACCTTACTGTGATCTCAGAAAATCAGAAACATTGAGGAAAATATTTAGTTTTCGGCTAAAGCTAACTTGAAGCTGTAAATTTTGTTTCTTTTGTATGATCGTGTTGGGTTTTGTGGTTTTTGTTTTGTAGGAAAAAAATATCTTTTCCAAGTAAGCATGCATCCCAAATCTTCAGTGACTGAAAAAAAAAAATCAAAAACCCTTCCTCTTTTCCAAAAAATACTAACATTTTAAACTAACTCACTTGATCTAAAGTTACTTTATGAGAATAGAGGTCTTGAGTTCAAGTCTTTTTTTTTGTTGAGTTACTTTTTCAAATATCACATGTAACTTATGTTTTAAAGTTACTTTATGTAAAAGTGTTCTCATCCATTATAAAATGTGAGTCACTTATAATTCTAAAGTTTATCTATCTTTTATTTAAGTTACAATTTAGTGGGTAGTTCATAAAGTACCATTGTAAAAGTGACTTTCACTTATTTATAAAAGTGAATCACATTTTTTTTTAAGTGAGCTAATTAGATTAAGTTGGAAAGAGGGGGAGAATTTTTTTAAATATAACATTATCATTGATTTCCACACATTCACGCACTTCATCGTCATCTTCGACAACTTTTCTTCAAAAAAGCCATAGCTTCTTCATCTGGAAGTTGTTTTCAAAGCCATCTTTTTTTAATCAGCTTAATTTTTTGAGATCTTTCCATTGGAACACTTAGTTTCAGCATCTACAGCTTCAGTTTCTATTAAAATGGAAAGTCCCTGCCAAGTTATTCTTGACAGCACCAATTACTTCAAATGGTGGTCCTACATTGTGGATTTACTTAGAAGTAAAGGCCTTTACAGAATAGTCTCATGCCAAGAAACCAAACCTCAAGATGAAGATAAGGCAACCAAATAAGAAAATAGGCAAGATCAGCCACATGGGTTGATAGGGATGTCTATTTATCCCGACATTATTTCCATATCGTAGAACTTGATACTCCTAATGAAGCAATGAAACAACTCTTTAGAGTTTTTGGAATTAAAAATGAAATTAGAGCCCATCAACTCGAAAATGAGTTGCTTGCATTAGACCCCAATAATTTTTCTTCCATTAAAGATTTTTTGTCCAAGTTCATAACCCTTAGACATCTCTTGGAAGGTGTTAAGATTAAAAAAGAAAATGGTAGCCTTATCTATTCCATTCTTACTAAGTTGGGACAAGCCTACTCTGTGTTTGTTTCCACCTTCCATTCTACTAAAGAAGCCTTCATTTCTCAAGGACAAGACTACAAGTCCCCCTCTTTTGATGCCTTTTGTGATTCCTTAATAAGAGAACAAGAAAAGTTCTTATATCTTGGTCTTGTTAATCTTAGAAACTCTTATAAGAAAGCCTTAGCCACCTAGAAGCAACCAAATTCAAAGAATCCTAAGAAATAGTATCCTAAAAAGAATGGTCCTAAACCAAACAAGGGTCCTAAGCAATTTCATTCTCAAAATGAAAAAGCATTTCAACAAAATGATAAGGAAAATAGAAACAAAGGGAAGAAGACTGATAAACATTGCCACTTTTGTAATCGAGATGGCCACTTAGAATCCAAATGCTTTAAGAAGATGGAAGCCTTGGAAGTAGGAATGAAGAAGCAAAACATCCATTTGGAGCACTCTTTAAATTCAACCTCATCTTCAAGAATATCAATTTTTGCATGTGGTTGTCAAGCATCTTGTTCTGATTATGCATTAAATGTATCTTCTTCTTCTCATTCTCATCAGTGGCTCATTGATTCTGGAGCTTATTATCACATGGCCAAAAACAAAGTCATGTTTTCTACTTTAAATGACTGTAACACCAAAAATATATATGTTGGTGATGATAGATCTCTTAGTGCTGTAGGGACTGGAACTGTTCATGTAGAAAATGGTCAATTTAATGATGCATTATGTGTTCCAACCTTATCCTACAACCTTCTATCTGTATATCAGATAACTCATTCAGGTGAAGGTAAAATGGTTGAGTTTTCACCTTACAATATTGTAATTAAGTACCACGGAGATCTTAGACAGATTTAAGCTACTAGCATTGTTGATGATTCCACAAGGTGTATAAGTTTAAAACTTCGGGTCATCAAATCTTCTCTTGATATTTGTTCCTCATAATGTTGAAATGAGCAAACTTTGGCATGAGCAATTTGGTCACCTAAACTATCGCTCCCTTAAGAATCTATGTAAGTCAAATATGGTGACAGGTCTTCTAGTTGTATCTCACAAAGATGGTATTTGTTCCAGATGTGTACTCGGAAAACATCATTGGGATAGTTTTGAAAAACGTTCCTTTTGGCACGCCTCAGACCCTTTACATCTTGTGCATAGTGATTTATGTGGTCCACTTCCAGTGGTTTCATTCTCTGGCTATAAGTATTTCTTAACTTTCATTGATGATTTCTCCAAATACACTTGGGTATACTTCTTAAAACTTAAGAGTGAAGTATTTAACATGTTCTTGTCCTTTAGAGCCTTTGCTGAAAAACAATTTGGACATAAAATTCTTAAGCTAAGGTCTGATAATGGCACAGAATATGTTAACAACAAATTCATGAACTTTTTTACCAAGAATGGAATTCAAATGCAACACACTATTCCATATACTCCACAACAAAATGGTGTAGCTGAAAGGAAGAAACACACCTTAAAGGAAGTGGCTAATTGTATGCTTCAATCTAAAGGAATTTGTTGAAAAGTGTGCAACAAGAAATGCTTGTTGAGAATGCAACAAGATGATGGAGCTTAGTGGAAAGGAGTCGCCTTCACTAAGTGGGCCCGCAGGCTATTTTTGGCGCAAGTCTATTTTTAGACTATGTCTATTTTTAGACATATGGATCATGGTCTATGAGTTGCAGGATGCTATTTGTGGATGATTGGTCATGTTGGTAAAAATAGATGGACTTCTATTTTAGACATATGGGCGGAGTCTATTTTTAGACTGCCAGGCTAAAAATAGAAAAGTCAAATATTATTATCTCACAATAATATTTGGACTATAAACTTAATCTTATTCTCTTGGAGCACTTCAGTTCGAGCTACGGATGTGGCACATGCAATTACATGAAGGAAATACGTGGTTCTTATGGGTTAGTTGAATATTTGCATGCATGACTTCAGTTAGAACTCAAGTGAGTTGAGTTTAGTGGACTGGAGGTGCAGTTGATGGAGTTGTGTTCAGTTTAGCTTTGTTAAACTGGTTGTATTTAGTCTAACTGGCAAATAGAATAGAGATGAGTTGGGTGAATTAGTTATTAATTAATTCACAAGTTATTAACTCATAATACAACTAATGAATACATCAGTTAACTCAGTTGCATGTCAGTGCATGTTCAGTTCAGCAGGGACAGGTGTAGAGAATCAGATTGCTATCAGTTGTGACTATAGTTGTGCACCAGATCTTGCACAATCAAGGGATTGAGTATGCCAATGAGTTTGCCCACGTCATTGTAGCTTGTGCTCACGTGATTTTTCCAAGTAAAGACGTAGTTGCCTTGGAATTATCATCAGTTCTTGAGCAGGTATTGAGCAGCGGAGGAAGGCAAGCAGCGAAGGAGATTTGAGCCAGTGATTGATTCAGATCTGAGCTGTATTGTGTGTAACAGAGGTGGAGATACTTGTGAGAAGTATTATGCTGTGTAATGTTACATGACTCAATCATTAATATAGAGATAGTTGGGGTTTTTAGCGAGATGCTTTCCCCGGGATACATACTGTGTTAATGTGTGAATGCTCTTGATGTTTTATTGTTATTGATGCTGCTATATTGATGATCAACGTAGAGGAGCTTATGTATTGTGTATGTTTTCCGCAATAGTACATGATCAGGATAATCTCTGTTGAATATGTGTTAAATTATTCAAAATTTCTACATGGTATCAGAGCTGGTTGATTTGTAGAAGAGATTTCTACAGGATATCAAAGCGAGGATTGATCATCAGATCTATTATTCAGGAAGTGACTACGTTTTTATTTCTTCAGGCAGAGTCTGTAATCGGGCCAGGTAGCCTCTGGATTCATCCTTCTTTTGGAAGGTGAGATATCCAGTGAATGCCCATACAGTCGATCTCTGTACAAGAAATACTTCGTTCTCACGAATTTTAGATCGGAAGCAGTTGAATTTTTTGAGCTGGTGGAATGGCGCTCAAGGATAAAACTCATAAACATCAAATGTGAGAATGGAGACAGTATGTCCCAGTATCTCACGAAGTTCACCCAATGTCGGGATGAGCTGGGAAGTGTGGGGGTGACTGTCGATGATGAGGATGGTGAGTCTAGCTCTCCTTGGCCTTCCTAAGAGTTGGGTGCGATGGTTTTTGGTCCATGGTATTGGATGTTTCGAAATGTATATATATGTATTGTAACATTGAAAGGAACATAATGAAAAATCAAGTTGGTAGTCCTGGTTTTGGGATCTTGGGGAAAATCTATGTGTATATGTGTTTTATGTGTTATGCTCTCGCATTGTTTATTTTCTGTGTTTTAGAATTCGTATGTAGGTAATTTCTGTACGGGGTTAAAACCTACACATTGAACATAATTGTGCAATTACACCTTGTTGTTCTTTCT
>APFE030147628.1:0-53704 GCA_000404065.3 Pinus taeda
AATACTGTAGATGCATTGACAAAATCTGTGAGCTCTGAGAATTTCTCTTGGTGTAGAGAAACAATGGGCATTTCGGGGATGGAAAAATGACTAAGCTCTCCTGTGGCCCCTTGTGGAAAGAATACAACAAGTGGGAGATTGTTGGGTTGTGTTATATTCTTCCCACATAGTTAACAGGGGGTTTGAGGGGTACCTGTAACCCCACTTTATGTGGTTCGGGGCAGCGCCCCGGAAAATTTTGGTTTTGGACCCTATGTTAGGTTGGGCGGACCGACCTATGGTTTTGTGCATGATTTTCGCACATGTTTTTTGGACGTGATGGTTTTCGGTCCATGGTATTGGATCGATGGTTTTTTGGTCCATGGTATTGGACGTGATGGTTCTTCGGTCCATGGTATTGGATGCTTCGGCGTGTATAAATATGTATTGTAACAGTGAAAGGAATATAATGAAAAATCAAGCTGGTAGTCTCAGTTTTGAGATCCAGTGGGAAATCTCTGTGTATATGTGTTTTATGTGTTATGCTCTCGCACTTTTATTTTTCCTGTGATTTAGAATTCGTATGCAGGTAATTTTTGTACGGGGTTAAAACCTACATACTATTCATATTTAACTTCCCAAAGTTTAGGATATTGGATTCCGGTCCATTCAAATGTAATAGGAGTTGTAGGTTTACTGGAACCAGATTCCACCTCACTTATAAGTTGTGAAGTATGATGGATATGGGGCTATAGTGGGGGCATGCTTTCATTGCCAAAGCAAACAACAATCAAAGTTTTGAGCTAGATTATTTTAGATAGGCTTTTCATTTCAAAACCTTTAGGATGAATATAAGCTTGTAGAAGGTCGTAGATGTAAGGGTCATCTGATGACACAAAAATACTTGGAGATAGACAATACCAAAGGTAGGGCCGTCATGCAGAGGGATCTCAAAGCTTACTATTATGGCATCAACTAATTGGTTATGCTGAGTATCTATCACAACACAAAGGCTATTGTTATTCATGGATGGTCCAATGAGAGCGTTTAGGCCAAAATTGATTACGCCTAGATGGTAATATTTGAAACCTTGGGATTTTGCCAAGTCAATCTATGACTTTTCAAACAAGGGAATTTTGGTGGGTTCATCTTGAGATGTAAAACTTACGTCAACAGAATGAAGCCGAATCTAATTTTTTCTAGTACCTGAGCAATTAGTTGGAATTATCTTCTCCTCTTCTTCATAAGAGTGATGCTAGATTGTGCCTGCAGCATCATGCTCAGTGCAATTATAGTATCAGTCACTTGCAAAGACTAGAGTTTGTATGTGTTATCCGCTGTCAGAATATAAGGAGAAAAGTTTCATGCAAATGAAAAGATCCAGTCACAGTATTAATGGATTTCACCGCTTGGGTCATGGCTTCATACCATTAAGAATGGATCTTTTCATTTGGACTGTTAGTGTCAGTCTTTCCAGCCTTCCTCCAGTGATCAAACATGATCTTACAAAGTTATTTTTAAGTGTCAAGGTCAAATTTTTTCATTTCAAAGAGTTTTCAAGCAAAATTTGGTCACTAGGCATTAGGTCTAGGGTTTGCTTTCACTCCTTCTAAAGTTGTCCAAATGGCGGTCTATGTCATCATTTAGCTGATTCTATCATCATTAATAGGGTTTTCATTATCATTTCAGTGTCTAATGAGTGATTTTACGTCTTGTTCATGCTTCAGTTGCGCCCAGGCAAGGTCATTTCCCTCTCCTAGGGTTTTGAAGCCATTTTCTCTCGGATGGTCAAATCATCGGCAAAACTTGTTTCTTGATGTTATCATCGGCAAAAATTGTTTCCTGATGTTCATAAACCTTCCCCTATCCTTCATGTACCTTATCAAACATTTCCCATCCCTTAGATCCGCCAAATCCCTCATTTTTGCACAAACCCTAGTTTCTAGCTACAACCTGGCAATTTTCTAGGTTGGGCCTGTGTTTTGTCCTTTTCGACCCCTTCCCCTCAATCTCTGAGATTCCACTTTCCCCTACTCCCTAAAATCCCTACCTACTCCCACAAATTTCCCCAAGAATTTAGAAGCCCCCTATCCCCTTCATCTCGCTTCATTTCGACAGAATTCCTTGTTTCACACATTGGGACAAGTCGCACTCAAATAATGTTCCAGAGAAATAAAATATGAATTTCGGGAAACTGAGAGAGGTTTTTGTCCAAAAAATTCCAAAGACGAAAAACCTCCTTCACTTTTTACACAGGTGTCATGGTTTGAGAGAAATTTTAAGAATACTGTTGCCTCAGGAGAATCAAAGACACCTCTGAAGTGACCTTGGGAAAATCAAGTTCTCTCCTAGCTTGGTTGGCCAAATGATTTTATTGATGAGTAAAATGATAACTAGACAAAGATATATTTCCAATTAGCTATCATGAGCTCAATTTGGGGTTGAGGAAGGCATTCAAAAGTTGACTGCAACACCACTCTTCTTTCAGGCAGCCTCATTTGGCACTTTTTGACCAGTCTTGGGAGATTTGATTTTTGGCAGGTCAAATCAACTCCAAATTGAAAAATTGCACTTTTTTTGGAAATTAGACTCAAAGACCTTTCCAACGAGCCGTCCTGCATCTGATTCCAACACCAGGAAGGCCCTCAAACAAGGCTGTGAATGTGCACGACCACTCAGGAGCAGGGGCTCGACCACTCAGAGCAGGGGTGCGACCAGTTGGGCGGGGTGCGACCACTCAGCGCCACTCCCACAGTGCGTTTTTAGAAGGGGTGCGACCACTTAGAGGGGGTGCGACCACTCGGCCTGTGTTTTCCAGAAACCCTCCAAACCAGTTAAATCGCCCTCCCAAGTGCCAAATCGATTGAGGTAGGCTCTAGATTCATCAATGATGCTAAGGGTTGATAAAATAATGATGTGTTGAATGGTTTTATCCTTTAAGATTTGCAAGAGAAATGGTGAATTTGGCTGTTGTTAATGTAGGCATTATGCTAGGGTTTGTGTGTTTGTTTTTCAAGGTTTTTAGTCCTACTTATCCCCTCCTTGTTTCCTTTAAATTAAATTCACAGATGTTAATACATGTTTTTCTCTCGTTTTATTTGCAAGAAATGCATTTCCCATCCCAAATTCCTAAAAAAACCATCCCTCCCCAAATCCCTTTACTAAAACCCTAATGCCACTCATATTCCACCCAAACCCTAATACCCTCCCCACAGCAAAGCAAACTAAATAAACCAACAGCAAAGTAAATAAAAGAATAACAAAAAAAAAAAAAAGTTATGTAAAGAAAAAAGAGCAAAATATGCCAAAATGACCAAATATGAACAAAAGAAATATTGCTATGTATAGTCATTGAAAAAAAGAGGGCATGCTGCTGTTATGACATTCATAAAAAAGAAAAATTAAAAAATGCAGCTGTATATATTTAGAAAATGGACATATTGTTGTGGTTATGGTATGCAAATATAATGCTGCTGTGTATTCCTAAACCGAAACTCTGTTTTCCCTTTTACTCTTTCCCTTTTGAAGAATGAAATCCCTTTTTCTCCTTGTGACAAAAATATAAATGAAGCCCTCCTTCCCCTATGACCAAATGTACATGAATCCCTTTGAAACAACAGAGTTTGCCTCTTGATGTACATTAAAGGACAACAACTCAAATGAACAATGCTGTCCCATATCCCTGTTGAAATGTATGTCCTTTCCTTTGGTCACTATCATACATGTTTTCCCTTGTTCCTTATGATAAAATCCTAATAAAATATTTCGTTGCAAATGATTTCCTAAAAGATGAGATGATATGTGTTACATTTTGTGAATTTTCCCTTAAAAAATCCCTGTTTTTATATATTTTTCCCATTCCTTTTTAAAAAATCCCTCCCCTAACATTTCCCTTATGATTTTTTCCCCTTGAAAAAACAGCATATTTCTCAAGCATTTTGCAGGCAGAAGCAGCAGTTCTATTTATCTTTCAGCTTGCCCATCTTGCTCCAAAACCATGTCAGACACCGAGACTTATGAGCAAGGTGATGACCATTCATCATCTACAGAGGTGGAGGTACAGCAGAGGCCTCGTAAGGGGGGAAAAGGTGGTCATCATAGGAGACAGGAACCCACTTCTTTGGCAGAATTGTAGGCCTATCCTTTGGCAATGAATGGTTTCCGTTACATGTCATGTTTTCAGTTCTGTGAGAGGCTTGCTCAGATTCAGCATCACAGGGAGTTGGCACGTTTATTTGTTTTACACCTTCATGATGGACAGGTCACTCTTGTAGGGGTGAATTTTGTACTATCTCCGAAGATGATTTCAGAGGCTACCGGGATACCGAATGTGGGAGAGGTGTGGCCCAAGCGCAAATTGTTGGATTTTGTTTATTTTGAGCCATATGTCAGGCCCTCATTTGTGAGTCACTTTTCAGGGGTCTTTCCTTTCAGATTCCTCTGGGCGGAGTATGCTTCGATCATGCGGCTTATTATGTAGTACTTTACATGCGAGGGAATATTTTCACAAGTCTTCTCTTGTCACATTCGCATGGTGATGCACTTTACCCGAGTGAGGATGATGAACATCCCCGTTTTCTTCTTCCAGGACATTCAGAGGATGTCATCCGTGTTTCAGAGGCAGTCCCCAGCCCAGCAGCATAGGAGTTTGTGCCATCATGGTCTCATTCATCTTGTTCTTTCTTATCAGTTGAGTCAGCAGGGCATTTCATGGGCAGACGTCATTTCTCATGAGGACTTTACAGCGCCATCATAGTCACAGCTAGAGCCAGAGGCCATTCATGAGGAGGGAGGTCCATCATGCCAGCCCAAGATTATTGTGCCGACACATGTTGTTTCCCCACTACAGTGTACATATCAGAGAGGTCATAGAACCTTGTTTGCAGCAGCTCGACGAGTACTTTCTCCACAGCAGGTGGAAGGGATCTCGTCATCATCATCAGATGAGCGAGTGTTATCTCCACACTAGGTGGAAGGGGCCTCGTTGCCGACAGCAGCACAGGTAGCAGAGAGGGGCAAGCAGCCCATGATTGAGGAGAGAGTGTCAGGTGATCCGGTATTGATCTTGACGCCGTTCTCCTGCACAGAGCTCAAGGACAATCATCCGAGAGCAAAAGCACCGAGAGATTCATTCGCTGCAACACAATTATTGATGGCAAAATGGATAATCAAATATTTAGAGCAGCGAAACAAACAGCTTGAGGATGAGAAAGAGTTGGATGAGCTGTGGAGGATTCGAAGTGATCGAGTCATCAACCATAGGAGGTCCGGTGACTTGTTGCCCAAGGAGAGGGAATCCATGCTTATCCGGGTGAACAAACACTTATAGGGGTTGTTGGCTAAGGCCAATCAAAACAACAAGTTGATAAGGAACATGAAAAACCATTATTGGGCAAGGATGCATGTTTGCAAGGCGAAAATGAAAATGTTCCAAAGAAGGTTGTCTGAGGTCCGCAAGAGGAAGAAGAAGACCAACCCGCTCCGTATCTTGGTTGAGGCCTATCTCACTCACCATGATACTCATTATCTTCCTCCTACCAGCAAACCCAAGAGATTTTGAGAATTTTGAGGCATTTTTGGCATTTTTGGGAATGTTACAGGTTTTGGCCATTCGAGTGGTCTCACCCCGTACGCGACCAGTCATGAGGACAGATTAGAATGGGGAAAACTCTACATTTTTGGATTTTTCATGCAAAGATACAATTTCCTATGGAAGGGTTTCAAATTTTGTGAAGATTTGGGTGCCCAAAAGCTCAAAATACAGGCAAATTTTGACTTTCTGCCCCTTTTTTGAGTTGCAGAAAGCAGTCTTGGGAGATTTGATTTTTTAGGGGTCAAATAAACTCCAAATTCAGAAATTCTAGTTGGGTTGGAAAGTAGACTTCCATACCTTTCCAACGAGCTATCCTGCACCTGATTTGGACACCGGGAAGGCCCTCAAACAGAGCTGCAAAAAGGTGCGACCAGTCGAGCCAGGGGTGCGACCACTCAGGCAAATTTGCCAGTTTTTGACCAGTTCGGCCAGCAAAGCACTGTTTTTACCTTGGTTGACTATTTGGGCATGTAAATGATGGATTTTTGTGTAAATTTCATGGTATAATATTTAATGCATGGATAGGTTTCCTAAGTTTTAGAGGCAAGTTGTTGTGCTAGCCTATTATCTAGTGATTGATTTAGAATTAGTTGCAACAGCTCCTAGGAAGCTAAGCTCGACCCCTAGAGGTGTGGAAAGGAGTTAGACCTTCTATATTATGTCTTCTCTTACTCATTTTCATGGTTGGACTCTAGAGGGAGAAGCTCTATTGTATTTTTTACTTGTATTTCTGCAATTTGAGGAAAAGGAAGGCCAGGGTTTTGCAGACTTCATTGTGGATTCTTGTGGATTATTATGTTGATGGTGTGTTTCCTACTGTTATTGTAAGTGTGTTTATGTTTTCCATTTCTTAATCTCTTGCTGCTATTTAAACAAAATAAGTGATAAAGTTTGAATTCATGCATGCCATGCTCAGCTTTCAATTTTGTTTAAGATTTATGTTTTCCACTGTCTAGAGAGGATTCGAATTCATTTTTTGCCCTCTTTAGCTTCTCTTCATTCCTCCTTGATCATCTCTTTCAACTAAAGGCATCAGCATAGACTCCTACCTTGCCCCAAAGAACCACCTGCAAAAACTGAGCTCAATCCCCGCACCCTGAATTGCACTCCCTCCAAATGCCACCAAAAACCCCAAAAACTTTAAATCAAATCCCCTTATCAGTTTACTAGCCTAAAATCCTTGTTCCTAATTGGTCAACTCATCCTATTGAAATATCCACCGAGTTTGACCCGAGAGAACCTTCTCATACCTCGTAGGGCTAGCTACGAGGTCAAATGGTTTGATGTAGCTTTGAGGTTTGTCTATCTCAGCCTAGGTGAAATCTCAAACACTAACAGTACTTATCATTTTTCCCACTTGATAGGATTATTTTTGTATTATGGAGCTATCTTGGTGGGCTTGTCACCAAGTAATGTTATTTTTCCACATTATTTTATTAGTTGGGGAATCATTAGGCCTAATTAGACAAATCAAACCCTTAGAGAATGATATAAATTGATGAGAGGTCATTTGATTTTGAGCATCACTTGGATTTGGATTGTTATCTCTAAAATATTTTCTCACTTGCTCTTCTTGGACGAAATTGGAGTATCTTGATGCACTTTGATGTTTGGATTTATGTTATTGTCTTTGGAGCTTCATTTTTTGGCAAGCATGATGAATGAATATACTCTTTTCTCTTTTTGTAAGTACATTTTAATGTTATCTTTTATCTTGTTACTTTTCTAATGCATGGAATATTTATCATTGTTCTTGCACATGCCCTAAAATGATGTGAATTATTTTACAAGTCTTGAATAATTGATATATTACATGTGTTACTCATTGGGAGAGAGGGTGCATGTTCCTAGATGTGGTCTAAGATCTTAACAAAACTTGAAACTTCTGTTGTCTTGCGAAACGAAGTATAAAACCCTATGGCCTAGTTGTTCCACATGGGAAAACTATCATAAGTCTTCTAGGAAACCTTGGCATAACAAAATTTGGAATGTTGGTGTATCTTGACTCCATTAATCCCAAAGGATTGTTAAGAAATCTAGGGCATAAATAGTTAAAATATTTCTCTACTTGATAATTTCTTATGATATACTTTTACTTTTTATCTTATAGTATTTTCTTCGTTATTTTATTATTGTGTTCTTTTCATCAATAAAATTACCAATACGCACAATAAAAGACAAGTGACACGGTATGTAGGCTTGTGAGGTAGGGTCAAAACCTCTCACCTCTTGAGAAGAAAACCTTATCAAAATTCTTCTTCTAGATCTTGAATTGACGAGTACCAAGGCCATGACACAGACCCTTGACTCTAGTATCCTCCCAAGAACCTTATCACTAACCTTGATGCTCTACCTCTTCTCTTCCTTGACTTTATTTCTTGATCTCGAACTGCTTTGCTCGGATCCTTATAGAGAAACTCGGTATCTATTCTTCACACTGCTCCTTCTCAGCTTCCTCTAGAGAATATTGGTCTCTAGGCTTTCACTAGTCTCTTATAGAGAAACTTGATCTCTAGATCTCTATCTCGGTCACCTAGAAGAATCCTTCTTTTGCTACCCCAGAAGAAACTTCTCCTTTGCTTTCCCAGAAGAAACCTCTTCTCCACTTTCCTAGAAGAAACCTTTCCTCTTTTCTACCCCAGAAGAATCTCTTCTTCGTTGATCCCAGAATGTTGAAGAATCTAAGGCAGTTAGAGTTAGAGTGATTCTTCTTCACTTGATAACTATTTGTGAGGTGTTTCAACTTATTCTTCTTATTCAATATTCACTTGTTATTATTAGATTCTGTCTTCATTAGTTTCATAGATCCGAGATTCTTGTTTTTTTCTTTTCTGCGCAAACCCTGACTGGGTATATATAATGGTTTTCCCCTATATTTGAGTCGACATGTCCACCGAAAAGTTGTGTCTCCATATGTGATCTGACTTGATGTTAATATTCATTTTAGGTCGAATTAACTGCTCTCTTCATCGTTTTACAGGTAAACTTCTTTGTGCTTGTCTTGGAGGATTGTGCTTGGTCTTGGAGGGCTAATCTAGCCTCTGTATCTATCCCTGTCTCTGCAGTGGTGGGTTAACTGCCTCGCCCCTCCTTATGCCTTCACTCAGTAAACTCACTAGGTTGACTCATATACATTACATATATGCTCAAGAAGAGCTCTTCAATTTTATTTTGACTCTTTGACTTTCCTATAGCACTTCAACACATGCTAGACCTATGCAATGAGCAAGAAACTCATTGTTATAATTTACAAAAATAATATTTCTTTTCTCTTACAAGTAGAAATATCAAATTAAAATTATGAAGACCGAACCTAGTTACACTTTCTTCAACGCTCCCTCTTAACTAGGGAGGTATTCATAATGGTACTTGGTCATTCTTAATCTGAAGAATTTCTCACAAGAAGAATCAGATTGGTAACCCATCTGTATAGCATCATAGTAACCGACATTGTTTCCACCACAAGGCCTTGACTGACAACTCTATCTCTCATTAGATCAAAGCACAATGTTTTCAAGACCAATGATTATAGACACCTTCATCATTTTCTCTCAAGGTACTTTCCCACATGGGTGTTCGCTGAGTATGACCTTCTAGGACTATTCTTATCTTGGGTTCCCATCCTTGAAAGAATATCGGTCCTCTTGCATACTTTCATCTTGTATGCCCTACACATCCTCAAAGAGCATCGAATATCAAATGATTAGCCAATCCTCCATTTTTTCTTCCAAAGTGAAGACAAGAATGTTGTGTCTACCTCTCCCTCTCAACGGGGGAAGATATGCCCAAGTTTCCTCTAATCAGAAACCTTCCCAAGCTCCCTTTTAATCACGAACTTGTCAGAGCTCCCTCTTAGTTAGGGACTCTTCTATACATCAGCAACTTCTTCTTCATGGGTCCTTCAACTGCTTGATCAACTTCTCTCCTTGATGTCATGAAATTTAGTTGAGCTTCTTCCTTGTAGGGCATCAACCATCGATCACTTTCCTCCTTAGTTCATCATGTCATTCCTTTCTTCCTGGAAAGTGGCCTTCTTCATATATAGAACCTTTGTCATATGGGTACTTCTTCATCATGCTTTCTCTATCCTCCACACGAATGTTAGTTGTACTTGTATTTACAACTCTTGTCTAAGTAGCCATACATGAACTTATCCAAATATTTTTCAAGAAATCAAAACATATTAAGTCAAGTCATACCTTACGACATGGCTCTTAATCATGAAATCTTCTTGTAGTTATCATCATCTTGCATTCATGTTGACACATATCCCAAGGATATATATTGTCAATGGTCTTCATCTTTTCCATCAGAGTCTTCATAACTTTCCGAGAGATTTCCTAGTCAAGTCTCTTTAGCCTTTTGGATGTCGATTGCCTTCATTAGGGTTGCATATCTCACAATCCCTTCCTTCTCCACACGTTCCATTACCAAGTGCTTTTAATCAGAGTTTCTTAATTGTGATCAACCACCTCATTCTTCATATGAGGAAATCTATGTTGATTTCATCTAGTGTATCTTATGCCTTATTTTAGAGGGGGGGATCCTTTTTCTCTTGATCATGCTTCTTAAGATAGCAGTAATCATCCATGTTACCTGCAACCATGTGACATGACATTATAATTTTAAACACAAGCATACATACCTTATTCTACCTTTAGGTCATCGAGGCTTCTTCTAGCAGCTTCCTTGATTGAAGAGATCTTCAATCCCTTGATCTGATTCATGTCATCACATCATCATCTCATGGATTCCATAAGTTGTAGTTCATGTTTAAACACTTGCTTCATTTCTAGATTAGTGAACCCTAAGATGAGGATTCCATTAGAGAATTTTGAGGAACTTGTATATCCCTAATTGGCACATGTTTCCTTTTTTACTTGATTTGTGATGAGCCTTGTCCTAGATGACTTATTCCTTTCTTTCAATGTCCACTGAGGTTCCCAAGATCTATATATTGCATGTTTTTTCTATCATGGATTTTGTCCTTCATGACTCCCATGGTGATGTCACGATGTCTTGTATTTGACGCTTCCATGATGCTATGATGCATCTTATCATCAATGTCATATCTTATAACATAAGCTTATGATAGGACACTTTTGTGAGGGATACTATCCCAATCATAGAGATCTGTTACTCCCTCTTTCCTTGGCCCTTTCCTTTAGCTTCCTCCATCTATTTGCTGATATGATCTTCCATAATTTTTAACTATACCTATTCTGCCTTATTTGAGGACCAAAATTCCCTTTTTCTTTCTGCACATGATTTAGTCCTTTACCCTTCAATACGTTTTCCATTAGTTGTCGAATGAGGCAAGCTTATTATCCCATGGATATTTTTTACCTTGATTATGTTTTAGTGCATTATGGTTATCTTCGTTTATAGGTCTTGTAGATGGAAGATATCCAACATCCTTTGATACCCTTTACTTTCATGTAGATCAGATTTCATGTGACCTTCTTCATTTCATCTTTAGAGAATGATTTTATCATGTACATCACTTTGATGTCTCCAATATTTATATGTGAGGGGATCTTTCATAAGCATCCATTTCCATAAATTCAAAGGAGACCTATTGATATGTTTAATGACTTCAACTTCTTAGAGTACTATGGGTATATTCCTTATTCATGCAAGGAATCTTGATGACCCATCCAACCTATAGATGTCCTTGCAATCATGAAATCATTTAACCAAACTCGATTATAGAATGAAAAGATACTTACTTGTCATGTGAAGATGAAATATTCACCTTGATTGCTTTGATGATGGTTGAAGAAGATATTCTAGTTCTTCTTCTTGGATTACCTTCTTTTGAATGAGAGATTCTTTCCTCAATATAAGAGGCGTCTCCTTTTGATGAGGATGATTTTTTGCTTCCTCAGATGATCTTCTTCTAGGGAAAGGACATGATCCTTGCTTTATTTTATAACCTTGAATATGATAATTCCTTCTTGCCTTCAATATGCTTTGCCTTCTTTTTTAGTATTAATCAATATTGCTTCTAGGGTTTCTAGTTTGTCCAAGATGATGTGATCTTCGTTCTTCGGGTTATTCAAGTTACCTTGCTTTGTATACACCTAGATGAGGGTCTTGGTGGCATTTTGATTGTGGCTATGAAGACAAACTTTATTGTTGTTGTAGACCGATTCCTTGATCTAGGGTTTGATGTAAATATTGATCCTTTTGATAACCTTCAACTTGCTTTGATATCCTTCTTGAAACTTGATCCTTGATTGTCTCTTTGTTTCCCTTCCTTTGACTTTAGCACCTTAGCTCTGATACCATGTTGAAGAATCTAGGGTACTTAGAGTTAAAGTGATTCTTCTTCACTTGATAACTATTTGTGATGTTTTTCAATTTATTCTTCTTATTCAATCTTCACTTGTTATTATTATAGTGTGTCTTCATTATTTCATCAAATATCTACCAAAACACAAAGAGACAAGAACACAAGATGTTGGCATTTTTCTAAGGCCAAAACCTCTCCCTATTGGAGAGGAAAACTCACACAAAATTCTTCTTATATAGATTCCAATTGACGAATACCAAGACCAAGACCATGACACTTGACCTTCTACACCACTCCAAGACCAAGACACAAATCCTCTTCTTTGTCACTGTTGAGATCATCATCACTGTACTGTTGAGATCTTCATTACTGTTGCCATCACTGAGAACATCATTGTTGCATCTTCATAGAGACCTTCACCATATCAACAAGGTCATCATATCGTTCTTCATTATGACCTTATCTTTGGTAGGATATTGTGTCAAGATCATGATTGTGTATATTACAATGAGAGAGTATTATTATGGGATTACAATTAGGTCAATACATTAATAAATGTCTTCTAGAGTGCATCATCTTCATCTTTAACATGCCTAGATAGTGATCAGCATTGAGGTCTTCATCATCATATCTATACCGAGATTGTGACTATCTTCCTTGCACCCTAGACTATCACCACTGAGAAGGAGAAGATTGTAACGTTCTTCCTAAAATTATACATGAGATTGTAGGGGTATCTGAGAGGTGTCTTCCTATAATGCGAGTTTCAAACTTCTATACTTATTTGAGAGAATCTGAGGTCCTATAATTATCCAAAGTTTCAAAGATCTGAGATTCCTGTTTTTTTTCTTTTCTACTCAGACCCTAACTGGGTATATATAGTGGTTTGCTCCTGTAGTTGAGACGACATGTCCACCAAAAATATGTGTCTCCATATGTGAGTGACTTGATGTTAATATTCATTTTGAGGCTGACTTAACTGCTCTCTTCATCGTTTTGCAGGTATACTTGTTTGTGCTTGTCTTGGAGGATTGTGCTTGGTCTCGGCAGGCTAATCTAGTCACTACGTTGAATCATATACATTAGATATATGCTCAAGAAGAACTATTCAATTTTATTTTGACTCTTTGACTTTCCTACAACACTTCAACACATGTTATACCTATGCAATCAGCAAGAAACTCATTGTTATAATTTACAAAAATAATATTTCTTTTCTTTTACAAGTACAAAGATCAAAATTATAATTATGAGATCGAACCTAGTTACAATTTCTTCAACACAGAAGAAACCCTACTTCACAATACCCAAAAGAATCCCCTTCATTATACCTTCCTCGCACTTGTTTTGTTGGACTCTACTTCACACTTCTTCTACTAGATTCTATTTCGCACTTCTTCTTGATCGAATGCTTGTCGAGTTTTTTTTGTCTTCAAGTGAGGCTGAGTTAGTCTATTTATTTATACACTTCTTCTCATGTCCTTTAGGCTGACATGATCTCAAGAGTTAGGCCGACTTCTTCTAGCATATTCTTCTTTTAGGCCAGCTTGAAGAGGATAGTTGACAAGGTCTTGGAGGATACTTTACATAGACAAGATTGAACTTTTACAAAGTGTAACATGACTTCATTACATGATAATGACTCAAATAGTTTATGACTAGATGACAAATAAATCCTAAAGGCTCTCAATGGGAGTCTTGACTCAAAAATAAAATCTCTTGCTCATGAAACCCATGAAGCAAGTCAATGCAATAATTTTATTTTCCTTCTTTACATCTAATTACATAAAATCATAATTACATGTCATTATGAAGACCGAACCTAGTTACACTTTTCAACACTCCCTCTTAACTAGGGAGGTATTCATAATGGTACTTGGACTTTCTCAATCTGAAGAATTTCTCATAAGAAGAATTCGGATTGGTAACTCATTTGTATAGCATCATATCAACCAACATTGTTACATAGAAAGGCCTTGACTAGTAGCTCCTTATCTCCACAAGATCTGAGCTCAATGCTGGCGAGACCAATGATTTATAGACACCCTCATCATTGTCTCTCTCAAATCATCCCTGCCTAGGTACTCAGGGTGTGTTCCACGAGGACTATTCTTATCTTGGACTCCCCAACCCTCAAATAATATCAATCCTCCACGACTACTCTTGCTATTGGATGCACTATCTCATCCTCAAAGAGCATCGAATGCCAAATTATTACCCAATCCTCCATTATGTCTTCCTGGGTGAAGACCAGAATGTCATGTCTATCTCTCCTCTCAAACAAGGAGGCCATATTCTAATAAGGAATGTACCTAAGCTCCCTCTTGGTTTAGGAATTTCCAAGTTTCTTCCAAGTAAGAAACTTATTTTTTCAACTCCCTCTTAACTAAGGACCTACAACAGCTCCTTATGTGGAACAAAAAGCTACCTAAAGGACTCCTTTCTTCTTCGATATCATCACTTGATTTTGTCATGGAGTCTTCATCTTTTGGGTCTCGTTCATAGGGAATAGACCATCCATCACTTTCATCCATGAGTTAGAAATTTCTTCATTTCATCAGAAAGTGATCCATCATATTTCCATCTAGCTTTGCTTCATATCATTGTGCTTTTATGCCATATTTTCTAGAGGGATCTTACATCCCTTAATACAGTCCTCTTGGAAGTCATCCACAAATCTTTCCTTTGGCATTCCTACATAATCCCATCTAGGTATTAGTTCAAAACTAATAAATGAACACTTAAATCAAAGTTACCTTTGTGATCGATTTTTCATCATGACATATTTTTGTAGGTATCAACATCCTGCATGTATATTGACACATTTCCCAAAGATATCCATTGTCAAAGGTCTCTATCTTTTTCCTATCAGTGTCTTCATATTTTTCGGGGAGATATTCTAGTCAAGTCTTCTTGGTATTGGCTATTGAATGCCTTCTACCCTTGTTTCATATTTTATGATCTCCTCCTTTATTTCCACATACTTCATTCCCAAGAGCTTCCAATCAGAGTTCCTCAATTGTAGTCAACTTCCTCGTGATTCATATGAGAACATATTATGTTGATTTCATCTAGTGTGACTTAAGATTTTCTGCAAACTTTCGGAGGAGGAGAACCTTTCATATTTCCCAAGATGGAAATAGTGATCCATATTATTTGTAACCATATGACATGACTTTCATAGTAATCTATGTAAGTATGCATACCTGATCTTTCCTTTCGATCATCTAGACTTCCTGTAGCAACTTCATTTGAGTGAAAGAACATTAACCTTTAGACCTTCTTTCATGTGATGTCATCATACCATCATTCCTTGTATCCCATGAGTTTGGAATTCCTGATGAAACTCTTCCCTTCCTATTAGATTGGTGAAACCTTTGATGAGGATTTCATCAGAGAAACTCGAGGATTTTTCATATCCTCACTCAGCATATGTTTATTTATTGACTATTTTATGATGATCCCAGTCAATGATTACCTCTACTTCTTTTTATTTCAATGAGTTTTATAAGAGCTCTCATTCTTTGTAAGTAATAGAACTTGATCCAGTCATCCTTTCTGCATTCCATGTCAAGAGTTCTTCCTTATAATGCTTCCATTACGATGCTATTTTCTAATGTGATGCATCCTATCTTAGTTACATTGATTCCTATCTATAGATTACAAGTTAAAAGTACTTACTTAGTGAAGAAGATCATCTTAGTCATAGTAGAGATATTTTTGCTTCTTCCTGCTTAAGCTTCTTTATCTCAGGTTCTTTCACTTCCTTAGTAATATGGGATTCTTCCTTGTCCCTCTTACATTTAGGACAATCTCTTCTATAATGCCCAATTTTATGACAACCATGAAATCTCTCCTTAGCCATGTTATTCTTATTTTTCTTTGGAGGATCAAACTTTCCAAATTTTCCTTCTCTTCTTGTCACTGATTGATCCCTTCTATCGGAGATTTTGTTACTTTCTTTCTTCAACCTGTCTTCTTTTGCTTTGCAGAGAGACTATAATTTGATGAATGGGATAGCTTTCTCTTCCCTAGTAGATACGAGGTTACCTTCTTCATCAGTGAATGCATTTAGAATAACGAAGATCATTTCGTTATCGAATACCATCTCTCCTAGATCCTGCAATTTCCCTTTTATTTGAGATGCTTTTGAAAGACATGACGATATCCCTTCATCATTTGACACCTTCAATTTATATATATCTGATCTAAGTGATATGATCTTTTCTATCGTGCTTTCAAATAAAATTTCTCCCAGCTTATAATATATTACTTTAAATGTCTCTAGCGAGGATCTTTAATGGATTATTTAAGAATATTTTGAGCCTTGAGATCCCTCTACTTGTATCCAGATAATACTTGTTCTTCGAATGTCTTGGAGACCTTTCCATGGACATGATCAATGAATTCATTTACTTCTAGGACTATATCTATCCTTCTTTTCCATGCAAGGAAGCTTGATATCCCAACCAGCTTTTGGTTCTCCTTGAAACATGAAGTCATTTTTATTAGATTACATTATAATAAAGGTACTTACTTGTAGAGATAGAATCTTCAACTTGATGATGAACTTGTTGCTTCAGATGATCCTTTTCAAATGAGCTCCTTGCTTCAATAGAGAGAAGATTTCCTTTCAATCTAACCTTCATTACATTTGAAGAGCTTCCACTTACTTGGTGATGTATGATTTCTGGAGTGCTTCTAGGGTTCTAGTCTTTCTTCCTGCTTCCTTATTGAAGACAATTTCAAGACTCTTGTTGGTCTAAATTTCTTCGATCTAGGGTTTTGAAGATCTTGCCCTTGGTATCCCTTGGATTTGCTATTATTTTTTAAGCGTGATTCTCGTGTGTCTACTTGCTTGAATTCCGCTTCTTGAGTTCAACACCTAAGCTCTGATTCCATGTTGAGAAATATAGGGCATGGATAGTTAAAATATTTCTCTACTTGATAATTTTTTGTGATATACTTTTACTTCTTATCTTATAGCCTTTTCTTCATTATGTTATTATTGTTTTCTTTTCATCAAGATAATTACCAATATGCATAATAAAAGACAAGTAACATAGTATGTAGGCTTGTCATCCAGGGCCAAAACCTCTCACCTCTCGAGAGGAAAACCTAATCAAAATTATTCTTATAGATCTTCAATTTACGAGTACTGTGACATAGATGCTTAACTCTATTATCCTCCCAAGAACCTTGTCACTAACCTTGATGCTCTGCCTCTTCCCTTCCTCGACTTTCTGTCTTGATCTACAAATTATTTCCTCGGCTTCTTCTAGATAAAATCGGTCTCTATTCTTCACATTGCTCCTTCTCGGCTTCCTCTAGAGAATCTTAAGTCTAGGCTTTCACTGGTCTCTTCTAGAGAAACTCAGTCTCTAGATCTCTATCTCGTTCACCCAAAAGAAACCTTCTTTTTCTGACCCAAAGAAACTTCTCCTTTGCTTTCGCAGAAGAAACCTCTTCTTCACTTGCCCATAATAATGTTTCCTCTTTTCTAGCCTAGAAGAATATCTTCTTCGTTGATCCTAGAAGAAACCCTAGTTCAAAATACCTAGAAGAATCCCCTTCACTACACCTTCCTCGCACTTCTTTTGTTGGACTCTACTTCACACTTCTTCTTGATTAAATGCTTGTCAAGTTTTTTTTGTCTTCAAGTGAGGTCGAGTTAGGATATTTATACACTTCTTCTCATGTCCTTTAGGCAGACATGATCTCAAGAGTTAGGCCTACTTCTTCTATCATATTCTTCCATCGTTGTAGGTTGAATTGAAGAGGATGGGTGACAAGGTCTTGGAGGATACTTTACATAGACAAGATTGACCTTTTACAAAATATAACATGACTTCATTACATGACAATGACTCAAACATTTTATGACTGGATGAAAAATAAATCCTAAAGACTCTCAATGGGAATCTTGACTCAAAAATAAAATCTCTTGCTCATGAAACCCATGAAGCAAGTCAATACAATAATTTTATTTTTCTTCTATACATCTCATTAAATAAAATCATAATTACATGTCATTATGAAGACCGAACCTAGTTACACTTTTCAATAGGGACAAGGCATTAATCCTTAAAACCTTTTGGTGGTAACGTTAAGTTTATTTTTTCATCTTTTCCTTCAAATCATCCCTAACCCTAGTGGCATCCCTAGGGCATCAAGTGAATTTTATTGTAGCCATCCAAACTTGATGAAATTTGGTCTACAATTGCGCTAGTGTGTCCTCGAGAGGTCCTCCAATTTGAATCCATTCCAATGGTTGAATATCAATTTTTTCCAAGCCCTAGCTCAAAAACCATTCTCCCTTGGTTTACTTTGGTTAGTGGATTTGTCAAGGATCATCTCATTAGAACTCAAGAAAAATCCAACTTCTTTGGTCCTCTTCTTCTCCCTCACTTAGTCAAGACCTTATGTTTGAACTTTCACCCTAAATCTTTGACCTTATCTAGGTCCACTCAAGCTTCTTTGTGGTATTGCACCCTTATCACTCTTGATTTCACAAAGTCCATATTAGAAAAACTTACCTTAAGGATCATAGGTTTAGGGCAACCCTCATCAAGGAATTATCCATAATCTCTAGGTCTAGATTCCATTTTAAAGAATTTCTTGGAAAGCCCTACACATTGCTTCTAAAGCAATCAAGCTCCATAATTTGAGTCTCTCCTATAGTTAAACGCTATTTTGTCGCATCTTGTAAATAGGCCTTCAAACTAGATCAATTAACATCCTTGAACACCTTGTCATCATCCATACACAAATCCCTAAACATGACTCTCCCAAACCCCTAAGTTTCTGACCTTGATTTCTTCATTTCCATGCTTTTAAGGCCCAACACATCTTAGCCCTTTAAGGACCTGGGTTTAGCAGCAAGTTGACCCATTCTAGACCAGCGCTTATCAACAACAGGTTGTCCCTTGTTGGGGGTGCACTAATTCTAGAAATTCAGGAAAAATAAAAAGAATCATGAAGCTTCCTATTCCAGAAGCTTCCAGAGGTTGTTCTAACCATTTACCTTGGATACGAACTTCGAATCCTATCTGATACTACCTTGGAGATTCCACCTCTTATCCCTTGAGCTCATCCTCCCATATCAAGTGAATCTCAAGCCTAGATTGGTAAATGGATAATAATTTCTAAACTACCATCCTCTCCTATATATTTACTGCCATCCACAATCTAGGAAATGGATTTTGGAGATTGATTATACTCTCATGATGCTGCCTTGGATCTAAGAGAGTCATAATTCCATGAATTAGTGTGACATAGAGGTGTTTTTTGTGGCTAGGAAGGAAAATTCAACTTGAGGATTTCTCTATAATATCAACTTCTATATTTGGTTGTAACTCTCTCCATTTCTATTAATAGAAAGAGTACATTGTTTTCCTATATGTGATTTTATGTTTACATTCATGTATTTCAATGCTTTGTTGATCCATTGAATATAATAATTATATAATGCTACATAGATATCATAGATCCTTGGCTTGTTGAGATTGTATGTGCAAGTTATAATTATAGCAATAAGAGTTAAGATTGGAGCTTACACCCCAAGAGGAGAGAGAAGCTTGCAATGAATTCAAAGTAATCTTATTTCCATTCCCCAATCCCTCTAAGGAAATCTTTATATTATTTTCTTTATGTTGTTCTAGACAAGGACACTAGGTCTAAGGAAGATACTTCTATCCGCAATTGTAAATTCCACATAACAAATTGGAAACTCCATTAGGGATTGGTTGATTCCCTTGGTGGTCTTCTTGTCCTTACCTATTTTACCTCTATTTTAGACTTTCACTGTCTCAGTCAGTCCAACACAAACCTAGGAAGACCTTTCATTGAGCTTTAGTTTCATTTTTTGTGTCGGAACTTGGAATTCCATTATCATCGCTCCCCCTAGTCTAGATACAGAGCATTGCAGCAACCCCCAACCTTCTCTATACCTGCATTGCAAAGCACTAGTAGCCTATATGCACCTACATTGACCCTTGTTTCATGCAAAAAATTGCATTTTTATGATTTCTCTCTGATTAAATTTTTTCCAATAGGACCTCCTCGTGTCCCTGAGTGTGGCTTACTCTCTCAAAAGCCTTCATTTTTCTTGTTTTTGGTTTTGAGTGCCTTTGATAAGAATTTGTTTAGCTTTTGTTTTTTTCTTGTTAATTAGGTCATTAGAAAATTGATTGCTTGATCATTGGATTGCTTGAAGGAATTGATGTTTCAGCCATCTTTCTGAATAGTTTCTTTTATCAATTATGAGGCAAACATCTTATTTTCATCTGAATATTAAGTGGAATTGAAAAGAAAAATATTATGCATCATGCATTGCATATACAGATTTGATTTTGATTGGAATAGTGAAGTTGAGGAGATCGATTTTTGCATCACTTGTTTGTTGCATTGTTGATTGATTTCTTTTCCCCTACTTAGTTAGGCCTTTAATTGTTAAAATGAAAATGAAAAGAGTTATTTTTGTCATATTGGTTGCATCATAGGTGTGTTCAGGTGACATCGAGTTTTGAGCCTTGACACTGAAACATAATTCAAGATAAACTCTACAATTCACCTCAGTTAATGCGAGCATTTGAAACATTAACCAAACATCTAGAGGTCTAGGCTAGAGACATGTTATGATGTCTTTAAATGAAGGAGCTATCGTTTTTTCCAGTGTTGCATTATGGGGTTGATATCTCGTTCCACTTACGTAAGTGTATATGACTGGTATCCACGTACCTTTGGGTATATGCAATGGCACTTCACACATGAAAAGTATATGGGAATACTCTCATCGTACGGTTATGCATTAGATAACACGACTACGGTGTGCGTGTCCACATACCTTCAGGTATATTTTTGAATTTCACACTAGGTTGATATCCTTACCTTAGGTAACTGAGTCAGTCACCTTGCACACTGTGATACACCGAACACAACATTCGAGGATATTTCCTACTCGTACATAAATCCTTGGTTCTCCAAGGTGGTATATTGAAATTCATAGTTACTTGGTAAGCCCCTTTTCCTAGTTACCCTTTTTTTTATGTTGTTAATTTTTAAAATTAATTGACTACGGAACAAAATCCTCACTGTGGAATGACTCCATAGTAGATCTTAGGTTGAGACTAATGGCAATAGTTCTTGAGTGCAACAATCAAGGAAACCTCTCTGACGGGAATCCTATTCCTTTTCCTTTTTTTGGAAATATTGGTGCTCCTTATATGGCAACGTTGTCCCTTCCCAAATTTACCATTGGTTTACCATTTTGGTTATTTTCTACCTCATTGGTTCCGAATGTCCATACTGCTTCTCAACCATGTTCTCTGCCATCTAAATGACTTCAACATCAAGTTGATCCCAAAGTTAACCCTTTTCCTTCTTCACATATTGTTTCTTCATCCATGTCTTCCTCCTCGCATGGTGAAAGTGTTAACTCTAGTAACCAAGAATTTAAGAAGAAGAAGAAAAGGATGAAGAAGAAGAAGCAAAATAAGTAGGGGAGAAACCAAGAAACCATTGCAACCAATGCAACTAGTATGGACAAATATTCTAATCAACCACACAAAGTTAAATTCCCTTGCATGTTAGGTTAGGGTGATCACCTTCTTAGAGTTTGTCCTGGTATTCCCAAGGTATTAGGAGTGTGGTCCATAGGCTCACATCAACATTTTTTGTCAGCTTCTGGAGATCATGTTGGTGATACACCATCGACTAGTGATCATTAGGTCCAAGGCAAAAAAGGTAAAGTTAATTTTCCCTGTAGGTTATGTGAAGGGAATCATCCTTTTCACCTTATTCCTTATATGGATGAAGCCTCAAAAGTGTTGCAAAACCTTACAACTTCTCAATATCGTCTTTTGTTGGTTATCAAAAGCTTTCTCCCGATCCTCCACTATTTCATGAAGTGATTGATCAAAATCTGATTCCAGTTAATCCCACTCTCTTTGAACATGAATCTCGTGAGTCAGTTCCCATCCAACCATTGGTAGAGAACATGTTTGAATCAATTCCACTTTAGTTGATCATACCTTTCCTGTAGAGAGTGAATTTCATACCACTCAGGTTCTAATGCACAAGGGGGAAATCCTCCCTTTCCCACAGTACATGGGAGCAGTTCTCCCATTCCCACAACACATGGGGGCATTTCTCTTGTTCTCATAGAACAAGAGGACAAGTCTCCCTTTCCCACAATGCCCCTTCTAAGTAGTTTGGTCACTTCCTTTTATTGGAGTCGACTGACAAGATATCATCTTCCTCCTTATGTGCCCTTCCAGATCATACTATAGGCTTATAATATTCTTGTCCCTGACACCTTCATAAATGAAGGCGCATCTGTTAGTATTTTTTCCTCAACTGCTTGGCAAGATTTTGTTTCTCCGCAACTTGTGTCTGTTACCTATAATTTGTTGGCTTTTAACAAAGAAACCATTCAACCATTAGGTATCCTTCCTTAGTTTCCCATTACTTTGGGAGGAAATATTTTCTATATCGATGTGATCGTAGTCCAAGGCCCTTTTGATTTTAATTTACTCCTTGGAAATGACTATGTTCATATCATGGGAGCTCTTGTCTCTTCTCTCTTTCGTGTGATGTGTTTCCCACATGAAGGAAGAATTGTGACCATTGAATAGCTTTAGTTTGTTGATCCTAATTTGACTCCTAATCAACTAGATTCCCTACATGGTACTTATATGAAAGTGGTATCTCCTCTACCACAAATTAATTATGTGGAAACCTGTTCCATGCCCACATCTACTGATTATCTAGTAGGTGTTGGAGTGCATCATTTACTGGGGGCATTGGAGTCTGATCTTTCCATTGGATCCTTTGATACTTTCCAGTGTTCTTCTCCCATCTTATGAGAACCTCTTAGAAGCCATGGCCTTTTGTAGGTCATGATCAAGGTCCCGAACCATATTTCCTTGTCTTGTATCAAGCTCCTTAAAAAATTAAACAAGGTTCCCAGAGAAGAGTTCATTGTCTTGTGTCAAGCTCCTTAAGAAATGAAACAAGGTTCCCATAATAGAGTTCTTTTTCTTGTGTCAATCTCATTAAAAAATGAAATAAGGTCCCAGAGCAAAGTTCCTTGTCTTTTGTCAAACTCCTTAAAAAAATGAAACAAGGTTCCTAGAGCAGAGTTCCTTGTCTTGTGTCAATCTTGTTAAAAAATGAAACAAGGTCCTGAAGCAAAGTTCTTTGTATTGTGTCAAGCTCCCTAAAAATGAAACAAGGTTCCCATAGCACAACTCCTTTTCTTGTGTCAAGCTCATTAAAAATGAAACAAGGTCCTTTGAGCATAGTTATTTTCCTGTGTCAAGCTCGTTAAAAAATGAAACAAATCCCCTTTCAATTCGAGTCTTTGATTAGATCTCGCAAATTCCCAGTTGAGCCTTTCACTTGATCTCGTAAACAAAACTTCATTCCATCCACCTATTAGTAACTAGTAGTCTACTAAGGTGAATGAAATAAAGCTTGGGGGGCATGTGCCTAGAATTGAGCCATTATGTTGGGGACATGAAAACTTATCTCAAGCATAGTTGCCCATGTTTCAAGCTTGTGTAAAAATGAAACCAATCACTCTCAAGCATAGTTTCACATGTTTCAAGCTTGTGTAAAAATCAAGCCAATTTCTCTCAAGCATAGTTTTCTTTGTTTCAAGCTTGTGTAAAAATTAAACCAATTTCAAGCATAGTTTCCCATGTTTCAAGCTTGTGTAAAAATCAAGCCAATTTCTCTCAAGCATAGTTTTCTTACCATTATCATCCTACCTCTCTTCATTTCCATTTTATCAGCCCACTTTTTCCAGATGAGCCTTGGTTTTCTCATTCCATCGTCGCCATCTACTTGGGCGATCATACACTTTCACTTGGTTTTTTACCCTTTCTTGGGGAACCGTTGTGATGAGTGGTCTTATTAGCCAACCTCTTGACATACCTCTACATGTCTTGAGAAGTTACATCATGACCAGAACCAGTTGCTACCCTTTATACCACTCATTCCTCCAAGAGGAGTCTATTCGTAATGAAATACATGAAATAATTATGCAACTAAGCAATCATAAACTGAAGCATTTAAACACAACTAATATCAGCGTCTGCAAATGAGAATTCCAACACTAATGATTACATGGCAAAGCAAAAAACAGTGTTTTTGTTGGCAGCAATGTCACCTTTCTCCCAGCTCACGATCCCACTCAGGGAGAGGTGAAAACAAAGGTGCTTGAGGCCCTTTTTCTGAAGATCTTCCCTGTTATTGACTTTGCAAACAAATCTGAACATGAAAATCTACTTTAATCATCAAAAGAAATCTAAATAACAAAACAATATTTAAATCTAAATAGCAGATTTTATTCTAAGAATGCAGCAAAGACACATGAAAGTAAACAAAGGAGGTACTAGGCACTTGAGATGGGCCCAACCCCAAGAGCTACAGCCTCCTAAGAGAGATTAGAGCTGGTGCAAAGCTGGATTCATCTTTATTGACCAAAAGAATAGTTACATTCCAAAAACTGTCCACAAGGAAAGCTTGAAAGTGTGCTGAAATGCAGAGCTAAACTACTGCCTAAAAAATGACTAAAATCGAACTACAAACTAGCTAGCTTCTGCCTACAAAGTGACTAACTACTGGCTAACCAAAATGAGGCCTTAAGCCTTCTTATTTATACAAATTGAGGACCCCAACATTCCTAAAATTTAGGGACTCGGCTTCCCAAAACTTGCAGTTAACAACAGTCCTACTTGACTTGCTTGGCTGCCCTTGTGATAATTGATTTGGTGGCCCTTGAACTCCGAGTTGATGGTGGAGAATTCGAGGTAAGGGCCCATAAATGAAGGGGACACCTTCCTAAAAATCCTCTCCACGAATTTGGCTGCCAAGTGCTCATTTAAACCTTTGATTTTGTCTCCAAATTGACCAAAAAGACTGCATAAAGCACACGTTAGACTTGTTGGCATAATGACTAACCCAATTCACTCTATTAGCATAAATATAATAAAAAACATGCAATAAACTAATGAGAATGGTGGATTGATTCGAATTAGGAGGTTGAATGAGCCCATATAATTATCCATTTTTGGGGCTCATCATCACCCCCTACTGAAAGTGTTGCTCATCCTCTGAGCAACTAATCTATCACCTCCTCTTTGATGGCCTTGGTGGCCTCCCTGTCATGCCAAGCTCCTGAAGTGATATCCTCTTCTCGGTCATGAAACTATGCTTTTCTCTCTACTTCTTCCCACTGCCTGTGCTCCTTTTCCTAGAGAATTCTCAGCTTCCTGTAGAACTATCTCAGCGTCCTGTAGAGAGGCCTTTGTGTCCAACATTTTCATTCTTTCTCTCTAGGTGGATGTCTTCGGGCTTCCACGTTTATAGGTGATGGATGCCTTTGAGGGAGACTTTTCCTTTTGTGTAGCTGGGGTGTCTACAATTGGATTTGGCTCTTTTGACTGTGGTTGGGGTCTGCCAGTTTTTACCCGCATGCTCCTTCTTGCCTTAAAATACATGGGAGGCTCCCTCTTCTGTTTCCCTTTCTGATTTGGACATGTGCTTAGGGTGGCCAGCACAGTTGCTACCTCCCTGGCTAAAATCTCAAGCGATTTTTCCTTCGGTTGCCCTGTTTCTAGACTTCCTGTAGAAAGTCCTGTGCTGACTGTTTTCTGGCTTCCTGTAGAAACGGTTTTCATGCTTCTTGTAGAAACTGTTTCAACTTTTTTTGTCTGCTTGGCTGGATGTGGCTCTTCCTCCTTTTTTCTCTCTTCTTTTGTCTTCTCTGCCTCTGTTAGCTTGCTTCCTCACGCTCTATTTTGGCTTTCTTCTCATCTTGTTTAGCTTCTGCCTTCTCTATTGTAGTATTTTTCTTTTCTGTTCTTCCTTTGTTTTTCCCTCTGCTTGAATGATTTGTGCTCCCTCATCATTGGTTTTTTTCACATTCTTCAAGCTTGATTCTTCCCTAGAATTGCATCGCTTCTTTTGCATAAACATGCAACAAATAAAACTGTTTGTTTTCTTCTTCTCTGGAAGCCAGAAATTTTGCAAAAAACCTGTGTTTTCTTCTAAAAAGATAGCTCATTACCCCTCTTGTAAACTTGTTATTGCTCCTGGAATTTTCATGTTTTTCACAACAACAACTTCCAATTTTTTCTCTCTTCAAACTTTTCCAACCTGAATTTGCTTCTTAGTTTTTGAAAAGAAAACAATTTTTTTGACAGATCAGAGAACAAATAACATAGTTTTTTTTCTTCTAGAAAGTGGACAGTATTGCAAATTCATTCTTTCACATAGGCTTAGTTCCTATGGTTGTATCTCTCTGTTCAGAAGAAGGTGAGAAAGAAGAAGCCAAACTTCGAATGCAGAGGGAAAAAAGAACTGTGTAGAAGTCAGAAAATATGCAAGCAGACTTTTCACCTTTTTTTCAATGTGCAGGCAGACTTTTCCTCTCATTTTTTTAATTTAATTCTGTGTTCAATTCACCATTTTGCACCAAAAAATCATGCACAATGAAGTTTCCCCGATCCTACCTCGTTTGGAGCTTGAAATTCACTGAAAATCCTAGGTTTTCTTTCTGCATGGTCGTTTTCTGCATTTCCTGTAGAACGAAACTGTGCTTCCTGTAGAGCCCGATAGGCGGGAATTTAAAAAAAAATGGCAGAAATCTCGAGAACTCAGGCAGGAATCTTGCAGAGGACCACTGGTTAACTGATCTGAACGTGGTGGACACGTGCTCCAGTTGTGACCGTAGTTGAACAGAGTGTGGTGAGAGTCAGCCGAGCATTTTTGTAATTGCTACGTGATTTGTGGTGAGGGAGTGAAGTGGCCAGGTGTACATGGCCACATGCAGACGGTAGTTTTTTTCATGAACTGTATGTTTTCCCCCTGTAATCACTGCCATCAATTGCACTGAGGTTTAAACAGCCAACACTCCACGTTGTTTTAATTTTCACGTGAGTCGACTGTCCACGTATACTGCATGACTTCCGGCTGAGCGCTAGAGAAGGCAATGTTGGGTTAACCTTGCTAGATTCGTGGCTTAATCCCACCATTCCATTCGTTCATGCAGTTCTTCAATTAGATTCATGCAATAGAGGAACAAGTTTTAGTCACATACCTGGAAGTCGAATGGTTGTTGTGAGGTGTTGTGGCCTTTCATTTGCTGCATGCACTGGTTTCTGTGGTTGCATGGTGGCTTTGTTGCTGATTCATGGTTGTTTTCTTGTGCAGGTATCCTCTGGTCGGATCCATACTGCAGGAGCTGGCTTCCATGTTCAAATCTGCACCCTCAAGTTGCTGATGTTGAATTTTCACAGGCCAGAAACTTGTTTTCGCCATTGTTCCCGAACGATAGACTGGATCGATCTGAAACTTGCTGAGCATGTTCCTATCATCATCATGCACCTCCCATAGAAAAATCGCGATCAATGGATGCACAAATTTCAAGAACAATGAGAAATGGCTGAAGATTACAGAGATCAATTTCTCGGAAATCGTGCATCGGAATTGGATGAAACTGCTTGGGTAGGTTACTGTCACCCATATGCATCTCCCCATGAAACAAGTTTTGAAACAAATTTATAGATATGGAGAAAATGCAAAAATGGCTGAAGGTGATGGAGGCTGATTTTTGGAAACCGTGCACCGGAATTGGCTGAAATTGCTCGGGCAAGTATTTTTCTGACTTATCTCTACTTCTACAAGGCATGAAAGGAAATCTTTTTGGTTGCTTTTTGTTTTTTTTCTACTTGTACCTGCAAATTGAAATAGATTGAACTGCAACTAACTATCTTGCTGAAATGAAAATGCGGAATTGAAAGGAAAGCAGGAAATGACTAATCTATTTTGCTGAAATGAAATTGCAGGAGTGAAATGCTAAGCTATGCTTGCGGAATTGAAATGCTAATTTATGCTTGCAGAATTGAAATTGCAGGATTGAAATTCTAATCTATGCTTGCAGAAATGAAATTGCAGAATTGAAATTCTAATCTATGAAAGCAGGAAATGTCTAATCTACTTTTGCGGAAATGAAATTGTAGAATGGAAATGAAACAATCTACTCTATGCTTGCTGAAATAAACTACTTAGCAGAAGGTTGTAGTAGAAAATAGAAGAAAAGCAGCAATCACCAATACTCTGACGCTTCCCCGGCAACGGCGCCAAAAAGAGTGGTGGGGCCCAGTATTGCAGCAATAATGCTGCAACTCCTAGAACTCCCTTCTTTAATTTTATCAACCCGGTAGTTCGTAACAAACTTGGAAGCGACGGTGCTGTATGCACAAGTACTAGCTCTTGTCGCAGCTGTCACTTGGTCAGCTGGCACAATTCCACTAGGGGCTTAAGCCAACTTCTATGAGCTCTGAGAAGAAGCTTTTTAACAATGGACGAAAGCTAACTCAAAGGAAGCTAATCTACTTGCGAAAAGAAACTGAAAAGCTGAAAGAAAATGCAAACCCTAGCAAACCCTAATTTTACCATCTAGTCCTACTGATGCGAAAAAGAGGATGCAAGCTACTGACGGAGGTGCCATTGACTTCTAGGAAGGTAAAATGCATGTGTCTAAGTTATCACTATCTAAAGAAAACATCTTTTTGTATTTTTGAATAAGTTGTCAGAATTATCATGCATGTGCTTTCACTGTTTTTGAATATGCAGAGGTGGATCGGCAAGAGGAAATGCTTGCAGGAGGTTTGGAAGGTTTAGAGAGGGCCTAAGGAGTCCCTAACACCCTTCCAGAGAGTTTCACAGAGTTTGGCTATCAAGAAACCTCATTCATGAGCTTCTACAGGAAGTTTGCAGGGGTTCTACAAGATGTTCTGGAATTTCTACAGGATGTTCTGTGATTTTCTACAGGATGTTCAGAAATGGGATTTTGGAGCATGGATGGAGGGAAAAAGGTGGAGAAATGAGTATGGAGGTGAAATAGGGGTGTAGGGGAGTTCGAGGCTTGGGAGATGGAGTTGAGGTGTGGCGCAAATGGTTAGATTTTTTCAAGGAGGGATGAAACGATGTTGCACAAGGAGATGAGAATCATGGCAAAGTAAGCGAATGAGGCAAATGTAAGGTTCTAAGTGAAGGATGAAGCAAGTAGGTTGGATGGAGTATGGGTAGGTAAGGAAGGATAACAGGTACTCTGCAAGTTATTTTTCGAATTTGACAAATGAAGACTTGGAAAATCAAGAACATAATTACTTTGACCTAATCTAACCTAGATAACAACAAAGGAAATGAACAAAAGTCTATTCGTAATGAAATACATGAATTAATTATGCAACTAAGCAATCATAAACTGAAGCATTTAAACACAACTAATATCATCATCTGCAAATGAGAATTCCAACACTAATGATTACATGGCAAAGCAAAAAACAATGTTTTTGTTGGCAGCAATGTCACCTTTGTCCCAGCTCACGATCCCACTAAGGGAGAGGTGAGATCAGAGGTGCTTGAGGCCCTTTTCCGAATATCTTCCCTGTTATTGACTTTTCAAACAAATCTGAACACGAAAAGCTACTTTAATCATCAAAAGCAATCTAAATAACAAAACAATATTTAAATCTAAATAGCAGATTTTATTCTAAGAATGCATCAAAGACACATGAAAGTAAACAAAGGAGGTTTTGGGCACTTGAGATGGGCCCAATCCCAAGAGCTACAGCCTCCTAAGAGAGATTAGAGCTGGTGCAAAGCTGGATTCATCTTTATTGATCAAAAGAATAGTTACATTCCAAAAACTGTCCACAAGGAAAGCTTGAAAATGTGCTGAAATGCAGAGCTAAACTACTGCTTAAAAAATGACTAAAATCGAACTACAAAGTAGCTAGCTTCTGCCTACAAAGTGACTAACTACTGGATAATTAAAATGAGGCCTTAAGCCTTCTTATTTATACAAATTGAGGACCCAACAGTCCTCCTAAACTTTAGGGACTCGGCTGCCCAAAACTTGCAGTTAACAGCAGTCCTACTTGACTTGCTTGGCTGCCCTTGTGATAATTGATTTGGTGGCCCTTGAACTCCGAGTTGATGGTGGAAAATTTGAGGTAAGGGCCCATAAATGAAGGGGACACCTTTCTAAAAATCCTCTCCATGAATTTCGCTGCCAAGTGCTCATTTAAACCTTTGATTTTGTCTCCAAATTGACCAAAAAGACTGCATAAAGCACACATTAGACTTGTTGGCATAATGACTAACCCAATTCACTCTATTAGCATAAATATAATCAAAAACATGCAATAAACTAATGAGAATGGTGGATCAAGTCGAATTAGGAGGTTGAATGAGCCCATATAATTATCCATTTTTGGGGCTCATCACCTATTATTTTTTAGAGACTCAATCCTAGTCATTTGTCAAATGACCAAGTCCAAGAATGCCATATGCTCTGACTCTTCTCCCTTGAATCATATGGTCCTCATCTCCACCTCTTAGTTTGAATATTTAGATATCTGCCATATATATAGGCATTTGAACTCGATTGTTGATGTATTGGCTAAGAAAGGCTCCACCTTGGGTCAAGATAACCTAGAAATGGGTAACAAACTTAACATTTTCCCAATTCCTTAGCAATGATTGGTTTTCTAATATGCAAATAGTATAGATTAGGAGTGATCCTGAATTTTCCCCACTCGTTAGTCATGTTTCGAGTCCCTAGAAGAAATCATTCTTTAATCAATTCAGTCATTAAAGGAAAATTTATCAAGTTGATACGTGGTCGAATTCCTTCAACAATTATCATTCTTTGACTCATCTCCAAAAGTAGAAAGACATTAGGATCATGTGGCCTTTCCTTTTCCAGCCACAGATCCTTAGGGATCCTTCCCTGTGTCGTACTTCAATCTAAAAGTGGCATGATATTTCAACCATTCAAACGTTGGGCAACTTGTCTATTTAATTTTCTCATGGTAGGATTTTTGGTGGATCTTCTCGATCGTGGAGTCTAGTTTATTTTGCAAAGGAATGGAATTAATTCAGATGTCCTACGATATCCCTCAGATGTTGATTCTTTATCCTATTGATGCTTTGGCAATGGCTATAGAATTTTTGTTGCAGTTTGGCCCATGTTAAGGTTCTAGTTTTATCTATATATTAAAACTCTCACCCCCCCAATTTATTCAAATGTCTTTAATCCATCCAGGTTATGGATTAGCATGCTACATCATTGCGGTTGGGACTTTGGATAGAGATGGCAGATTTTCCAGTTCCCTTAAAGGACGTAAATGCTAGCAAGGGCATGGCAACCTCTTGGATGTTGCTCAAGGTTCTCCTGGCATCTATCTAGAAACTTGAGGTTATTATGGAAAGGCAAAGGTGTTCCTTTCAACTCTTTCTCAAAGAAAAATTGTTAAGGAATCACATGGTTATGGAAAAATATTTGCAAATTATGTATGAGGAGGTCCACTCACTTTGTACTCAATTTTCTATGTTGGAGGTCTCCGGGACTAGAAATGTGCAGCAGGTTTTGGGAGGAGTTGGTACTAGTGCCACTGTGGAAAGAAAAAGAACTCGTCACTCAAAGGGGGCTGATGTTGCTCACCAAAGTTGTTGCTAAGGTTTGAGGTCTAAGTTGTTGGGTTGTTCCTATTGTAGCCCAATTTTCCTATGTTATTATTTAAATTTTTCTATATACTTGGGTCCTTTTGTAGAGTTTACAGTGGTCATGTTTTTAGCTTAAGAAGGATTCGCAACCCTAAAGATGGTAAGCATTTTGAGAGGACTGATGTTATCATAAATTTTGTAACTAGAAACTTGTGTAAGGGTTCTGACCCCTAATCTAACTTTTATTAATATAAAATCCCTTACTTGATCCTTTAAAAAAAAATTATGTTTTTTGCTAAGGAAAAAAAATAGGACATCTGGTCATGAATGGGTGTATATTTGGGAGTCCAAGCAGTGGACTAGTTAAAGAATTCTAATATTAAGGCTAACCCAAATGGGAAAATACATGAAGAGGATTCCAAATAAATACAACAAAATGAAAATGGGTGGTGGGTCTAATTTGTTTACAAATTGATAAAGGTAATCCACCTATCCAAGCATCCAAAGAATCAAAGGAATATGACTTGGATGAATAAAAAAATGGTGGATGGGTGGATTGATGGGCAAGGATTCCATATTTTTCAAGATATCTAACGAAAGACTTTATAAATAAAAGAAAATTGGGAGTTTCATACAAATTCAATATTAATTATACTATTAATACATTTCATGGGAAAATAAGCAAGTCGAAATAAAAAAAAAATTGCATTGGGAACAACCAGCTATCACTAATAAAATAATGTTAAACATAATAAATCTAGTAACAAAAATATTTATGATAACATAATCATCTCATTGTTATCTTGATTTTCCTCCATTAAGATGAGATTGTAATTTCTAATTGTTTAATAATGTCTAGGTTCAATGTTTTAAATAAATGATACTTCTTTTGAAGAGTATATAATATCAGGTTGTGTTCTTCTAGGGAGATAAATATATATATGTTTGATTGAGGTATTGACCTCCACTTGGCAATTTATTCAATTGCTTCTCTTAATTGGTCCATGAATTGCTCAAATTCCCTTGTAATAGAAATATCATTTGGATTCCCCTCAATGATGTACATGCATGGTGTAAGGATATATTTAGGGATTTGCAATTATTTCATTTCCCTTTCCCGAAGTTTCCTACTATGCAATATCCTTGTTCAAAAAGGTGGACCTTGATCCTTGCTAATTTCATGGTTAAATGGAGTAGGAGAACTCCTATCTTGATTTATGCCTCTTTTATACCATGGATAGGGTCTTGTGTTTCTATGATGTGTGTGCTATTACCCTTTTTTATCTATCCTTTGTTCATTTCTTCTTTTCTCTCTAAAATTAACTTGAGGATTACGAGTGACTTTTCTAAGAATTTTCTCAACACTTTATTTTTTCCTTTCCTTTTATGCATTAATGACCTTTCTTTCCTTTTTTAAACTCCCCTTTGTATGCTTCATATTTTATGATGTTAAAGTATCAATAGGAGGGTGTTCTTATGTAATGGATTATATTTCTTCATTAGCTTCATTTATGTTGGGTGTGTTATATTCTTTCCATGACTAGTCGGACGTGCAGGGAATCATAAGGGGGGTGATAACACCCCATGTTCGTTACATTGGGTGTAGCAAAGGGGTCATAGGGGGGTGCAACCCCCCTTGTCAGGGGGTTTCAGGGGGGCGGTAGCCCCCTTGTATGGGGTCTGGGGCAGTGCCCTGAGAAAAATAGTTTGGGCTCTATATTAGGTGGACGTGCCTACCTATGGTTTTGTGCATGGGTTTTGCACATGGTATTGGGCATGATGGTTTTTTTCCCATGGTATTTTGTGGATTTGTTCAAGGGAGCTACGATTATGTTCTAATCCAAGGTTAGTGGATTATGGTTTATGAATGATTCAACATGTATATATATATGTGTTGTAACATTGAAAGGAACATAATGAAAATCAATCTGGTAGTCTTGGATTTGGGATGCAAGGGAAAATCTCTGTGTATTTGTTTCATATTCTCGTTAATTTTTATTTTCTATTTTTTAAGAATCCGTTTGCAGGTAAATTATGTACAAGGTTAAAACCTGCATTTGGTATTAGAGTTGTTTTGGCTTCAAGGGAATGACTATGTTGCTGAGGGGTTTTGTTCGGGCCTATGGTAGACCCTATTCAGTGGGAGATCTATGAGATCGATTCTTGCATTGAAATAAGTTGGTGAGCAGTGGAAAGATAGAGATCGAGAAATTTAATGGTCATAGTTTTCAGCTATGGAAACTCAAGATGGAGGATCTGCTGGTGGATAAAGATCATTGGATCGCGGTAGATCTAGGTACTAAACCAATGGAAATGTTAGTTGAAGACTGCGTGAAGCTGGATCAAAATACAAAGAGTGCAATATGGTTGTGTATCTCAGAATTATTATTGTTGAATGTATCAGGAGAATATATGACGAAGGATTTATGGGTCAAGTTAGGGACTTTGTACCAATCTAAGTCTCTGGTGAACAAATTATTCCTGTGGAAAAAGTTGTATACCCTAAGGATGAAGGATGGAGACTCAGTGATAGAGCATCTGAATGCCTTTAATACTGTGGTAAATCAGTTGTTACACGCTGATATAAAAATTTTAGATGAAAATAAGTGCATCAATTTGTTGTGTTCTCTACCAGATTCGTGGGATAGTTTTGTCGTTGATATAGGTAGCAATACAACTACCTTGAAGTTTGATGAAATAGTACCATCCTTGTTGTCGGAGGAGATGAGACAAAAAAATATGGAGATCCAGAATGGAGATGCCTTTTATGTATGAGGACGGTCCCAGAAAGAAACAAAAATAACTTCTTGAGTGAGAGATCCAAATCTAGAGGGAGATCTAAATCTCCATGAAAACCTGGAAAGGTTTGTTGGAAATGCGGAAAGGAAGGGCACTACAAAAAGGAATGTAGATCTAAATCTCCCAAGAAAGGAAAGGATCTGATGATGCTCCTTCTGCAAAGGTGAAAACAACCTCAGATGAAGGTGGGGATGTGTACTTGGATTTTTCTTCAATTACACATGTTGATCATGAAGCATGGTTGATTGACTCAGGTGCATCCTTTCACTACACTACCCATAGGGAGTGGTTCTGCGAGTATGAGAAATATGATGGTGGTGGTCTCTTCTTAGGGGATGACAGGAAGGCTAGAAGTATCGGAAGTGGAAAAGTCAAGATGAAGTTACAAGGTGGAAGGATTAGAACACTTTCGGGTGTTCTGCATATTCCTGCATTGGCCAAAAATATGATTTATGTAAGAAATATGGATGATGCATGTGTAAAAACAGTGTTCGAGAAAGATACCCACAAGTTGGTTCGATGAGCACTAATATTGATGCAGGGAGTTTGGATTGGAACTTTGTACAAGCTTTTGGGTAGTACTGTTATTGATCGGTGCAACAGTTCTGTGGTTCCTGAAAGTGGAGCAGAAAATCTAGTGATCTCTAGAGAAAAGACCATGTTATGGCATAAAAGGCTTGGACATATTAGAGAGAAGGGCTTTTGAATACTTCTTGGTAATGCTATGGTAGAAGGTACGTCTAATTTCTCTCTGGATTTTTATTTTTGTGAACATTGTGTATATGGGAAGCAGAATTGAGTGAGTTTCCCCTCTGGTGCTAAGAGGGTGAAAGGGAGATTAGAGCTTGTGCGCAATGATGTGTTTGAACCTATGTCAATTCCATCACTGGGTAAGAATGTGTATTATGTACCATTTATAAATGAATTCTCAAGGAATACATGAATATATTTCCTCAGGAAGAAATATGAAGTCTTTGACAAGTTTAAAGAATTTAAGGCTTTGGTGGAAAAAAAGTCAGAGAAGAAGATAAAGGTGTTGAGGACAAATAATGGTGGAGAGTTCTACAAGGAGTTTGGAGAGTTATGTAAGAAATGTGGTATCGAACGACAGAAGACTACTCCATACACACCTCAAAAAAATGGATTTGCATAAATAATGAACATGACATTGATGGAAAATGCAAGAAGCATGCTCAGTGGTGTCGGGTTAGGAAAGGAATTATGGGCAGAGACAGTGGAGACATCATGTTACCTGGTTAATAGATCACCTTCATCAACATTGGAGGATAAGCTTCCACATGAGGTATGGACTGGTAAGAAACCCTCTCTTTCACATCTGAGGGTATTTGGTTGTAATGCATATGTATATGTTCCAAAGGAGAAAAGAACCAACTTGGATAGTAAATCTAAAAGGTGCATATTTATTGGGCATAAATATGGTTTAAAAGGTTATAAGATTTCGAACACAGAAACAAAAAAGGTTGTGTATAGTCAAGACGTGGTGTTTAGAGAGGTGAAAGATGTTATTAAACATGAAGTCATACCAAAGGAACTTGACAAGATAGAGTTTGAGTTAAAGGAGGAAGAATCTAACTCTACAGCATAACAGGAATCAGAAGATGAAGAGCCACAAACTCCAACTATGAGAAGATTAGTTTGAGAAAGAAGGAAGCCATAAAGGTATAGTCCATTTTCTTTTTGTTCAAATTTTGCTTTATCTATTACTAATGATGATCACAGAACTATCAGGGTGGCAGTAGATTCAAAGGACGAAAAATATGGAAAGAGGTCATGGTTGGTGAAATGGCATCTTTGGACAAAAATGAGGCTTGAGATCTGGTGGAGTTGCTGGCTGGAATGAAACCCATTGGAAGAAAATGGATGTTTAAGAAGAAGATTAATTCAGAAGGCAAGGTGGAGATATACAAAGCTCAGTTGGTAGAAAATGTTATTCTCAGGTTCCGAGTATCGATTTGGGTGATATTTTTTCTCCTATTGTCAAGGTAACTTCTATTACATTACTTTTGTTTCTTATTATTTCTTTTGATTTTGAGGTAGAACAAATGGATGTGAAGACAAAATTTCTTCACATGGATCTGGAAGAACAGATTTACATGAAGCAACTTGAAGGCTTTGTGGTGAAGAGAAAGAAAGAACTGGTATGCAGGTTAAAAAATTCTTTGTATAAGTTAAAACAGTCACCAAGGATGTGGTATCCAAAATTTGATACATTTATATTAGGACTTGGCTTCACGAGAAGCAAAGAATATCATTATGTGTATTTTAAATTAATTAGTGACCGTGTTATTTATCTGGTCTTATATGTGGATGATATGTTGTTGATTGGAAATTCAACATGAAGGATCTTGGTGTTTCAAACTATATTTTGAGCATGGAAATTAAACGAGATCAAGCAAAGAGGAAGCTCTGGTTAAACTAAAGGAACTATGTTGAGACAATACTACAGAGGTTTAATATACAAGATAGTAAAGGTTCCTATTCTTGTAGGTGTAAAGTTATCTAATGAATAGTGTCCTAAGACACAAGAAGAGGAAGAGGATTGAAGGTTCCTATTCTTGTAGGTGTAAAGTTATCTAATGAATAGTGTCCTAAGACACAAGAAGAGGAAGAGGACATGTCCCATGCTCCATACACAAGTGTAGTTGATAGCATGATGTATGCAATGGTTTGTACTAGACCATACATTGCACATGCAGTGGGAGTATTGAGAAAGTTTATGTCAAAACCAGGGAAGGAGCATTGGACAACAGTGAAACGATTTTTCAAGTATTTTGGTGGCACTAGTGATTATGGTTTGTGCTACCAAGGACAACCAGGATTGGACATATTTTTGGACATTCATGGCTTTATTGATGAATATTGGGTTGGAGATATGGATCAGAGAAGATCTACAAGTGGGTATGTGTTTAACCTATTTGGAGGTGTAGTCAGTTGGATGAGAAAGCGACAGTCTGTAGTGGCACTTTCAACTACATAAGCAGAATACATATAGCCACTCATGCAAGCAAGGAAGAAGTTTGGTTGTAAATATTGTGTTCAAGTACGGGGTGAGTACGACGAGCTATAAAGATAGACTTTGACATCCAAAGTGCAATTTTCTTGGCAAATAACCTTTCTTATCATTCAAAGACAAAGCACATTGATGTTCAATATCACTTTGTGAGGGATATGGTTGAGGAAAAAAAGGTGTTGTTGGTAAAGGTGGAAAATTTGAAGAATGTTACAGATGCATTGACGAAGTTTGTGAGCACTGAGAAGTTTTCTTCATGTAGAGAAACAATGGGTATTGGAGGGTTAGACCAATCATTAAGCTCTCTTATGACCCCCTTGTGTAGAAAAGAAAACAACAAGTGAGAAAATGTTGGGTGTGTGTTATATTCTTTCCACGACTAGTCGCACGCGCGGGGGGGTCACAAGGGGGAAATAGATACTCCTATTTGTTGTGTCGGGTGATGTCAAGTGATTTTAGGGGGGCGATACCCCCCCTGTATGGGGTCCGAGGCAGTGCCCCAAGAAATGTTTTTGGACCCTATATTAGGTGGGTGGACCTACCTATGGTTTTGTGCATTCGTTTTGCACATGATTTTAAGCATGATGGTTTTCTACCCATGGTATTTTGTAGATCCGGTCAAGGGAACTATGATTACGTTCGAATCCGGGTTAATGGATTGGGGTTTTTGAATGCTTTGGCATGTATGTATATGTATTGTAACATTGAAAGGAACATAATGAAAAATCAATCAAGTAGTCCTGGTTTTGGGATTGAGGGGAAAATATTTGTGTATTTGTTTTATATTCTCGTCATTATTTTTTTTTTGTTTTTAAGAATTCGTTTGTAGGTAATTTTTGTATAGGGTTAAAACCTACACATTAGTGGATTAATCATCCTCACAAACTAATCCTAAGTGATTTTGTTTTATTTTATTGATAGATCATCAACCAAAAGTATCTTAATAAGCCCGTGGTGGGATAACACTTCAAATTTTTCTCCTTTACCTTGATAGCCATTTATTGCAATAAAAAGTGTGGAAAATTGAAGGCATCCCTAGGATTTAGATATGAAAAGTTTCTCGAATAAAACAATAATATAAAATAATGGTATCAAAGTTATAAACTCTAAGAACTGATCTCAAGGTGCCATGTTTGTACAGGATCATCAAGGCTAGTTGCGGTCGTGATCATACATTACAATTTTTTATTGTTGATGCAAAGTGCAGTGTGTTGATTTTCTAGTGCTAATATAGACGAGCACAATTTTCTACCCCTGATAATTACTTCCAATGATATAAATTATTACTTTAGCATATTTTAGAACATAATTAAGCAATTACACTCATAAAATTCAATAGTAGATACAACGGAAACAGTGAAGATCACAGTAGAAAGACAATGTATAGAAGACACTGAATTTTTTCACATGGGAAACCCAAACTTGGGAGAAAAACCAACAACTTTTTCTAGAATAAATTATTCAATTTAGTTAGGTAAAATGCGATATTTCAAGTCAAACTTTGTCAAACTAACCATAGAATCCATGCAAGTCAAACTTGGCCAATCAAGTATAAATTTGACCTCTTGTAGTTGCCAACAAATTTTGATCAACCCTGAGTCAAACGGGTTGAATTTCAACCTCTTTCTATTGTTAATAAAATCAATCAAACTGGCCAAATTTTTAGTCAATCTCTTCCTGAAATTTGGTGAAACTTCCCAGAACGAAACTCAGTCAACTACCTAGAAAATTTAATCAAACAGTAGAGCCTTAGAAGACTTAATCAAATACCTTATAAATTTGGTCAAACAATGCCTCATAAGACTCGGTCAACTGCCTCAGAAATTCGGTCAAATAGTGTCTCGGAAATTTGGTCAAGTACCTCCGAATTTCAATCAAACTATGCCTCAAAATTTTGATTAAACAGTGGCTAGAAAACTCATTTAGACAATGGTCAATGCTAGTCAAACTTCTTTGATCATCTTCTCTCTCCTTCACACGTGTGAACAGAAAAAAAAATGATTTGATGTGTGATCTTAATTAACCAAATGAGGGAGAGAAAATTGGTATATATAGTGGTCAAATCTAGTGGGTTTTGATCAAGGGTGACACCCATTCAACTGGTGGGGTTGACCTATCTCTTTGGAGCCTACATGAGCTCAAAATTAATAATTTAATTTCTTTTAAAGGGTTTATTTGAATACCGACCATAGCTACCAAAAAACAACACTCCCTCTTAGCTAGTGAGGTATTCAACTGTAAATTTATCATATGTCCTCTTTGTTGAACAATTTATCCATCCAAAGAAAGGATTGAATGAGCCCGTTATGTTAATTTATCCGTCCACTTCATGTTCTATTCTAGAACCATGTGGAAAACATCCTGCATCAACATCATGCAAAGGATCTAGTTACCCACTAGTCACATATCCTTTGCAAATTGATCTAGTAAGCCACTAGCCAAATACCTTTTGGTGATATGGTCAGGAACCCCCTGATCATAGTAAACCCAAGACTAGTCCTAGGTCACCAACTATCAAAGTTTTCACTTGGAACCAAGTTAGTTCCATTTACCAATGGTGAAAGTGAACTCTCCGTAACACTTGTACTTGAGCTTGTGCTCATACTATCATGTCCCTGATTTTGTTGTTCTACATTTGGAACTTATGTTGGTTTTTCATTATGATCAACTACTACGGGAAAATATTTAGAACTCTAATATACCTTGTCCTCCATGAATCAAACATCTCTCCTGACAAACATCATCCTCATCCCTGGAATAAATATTAGGTATTCCTTTGAAGTCTCGTTATACCTGACAAGGTACCCCTTCTCTGCAACCTTATCCACTTTGGAATGTGTTTCTCCTAGAATGTGACAATAAACCATGTAGCCAAATATCATAAGGTGGACGACATCTCTATTTTTTCATGTACACATTTCCTTGGGTGTCATCTTTCCCAATGCCTTATGTGGGACCCTGTTATGAATATACGCCGCAATACTGAATGCTTCCGCCCATAAGTATCTTGGCATATCCTGGTCATACTGCATGGCCCTCATTGGCTCTGATATGGCATGGTTATTTCTCTGAGTGTTAGAGTGTTTTCTTCTCAATGATGTATGAAAAGAACCCACTTAATATCGTGGATGACAAACGATCTCAACAATAGAAATGACTACTAAACACTGTAGATTTGCAACTATTGATAGAAACAAAACCTGCCAAAATCCTGATCTATGTTGCAATCATCGTTAAATAGTAAAATGAAGAGTAATAACCCCAAAACAACCAATGGAAACCAAATTTATAAAGAATGATTTTAATATAACACATTTGAAGGGAACAAGTATATGTTACCAGTCCCACTCTAGGGGATGGGTGCTTGGCAATCCTCAAACGCTTTCAACTTCTGTAGAGTCTCTCTCCTCTATAATGCATTAACCTAGCAAAAATATGGTGTGCGACAATGAAAATAATCAGAGTTACAAAAGCGAGTGCAATAATGAAAATAATCAAAAGTGAATAATGAATGGAAAAACCTCTTATTTATAACAAAATATTGAGTTATCCTCTAATAATGAGCAATAATAAAATATTATTGATCCCTTTCTTGGAATTACCACTTGGAATATTTTATTATATTTGTTTAGGAGGGAAAAAATATTTAAACTTTTATTTAGAAATAATAAACAAATAAATGATTTATTTATTATCTCAAGGAATTAGTTAAGGAATAATAAACAAATAAGGATTTATTTAATTATTCCTAAGGGATTTAGTCAAATTTTGCAAAGAATAATAATTAATTAGTCATTATTTAATTATTATTAGAGAAAAATAAGATAAATCATGATTTATCTGTTTATTTTTCATGATTGGGTCAAATTTGACAAGGAATAATAATAAAACAGTGGTTAAATTAATTATTCCTAGAAGAAAATCAAATAAATAATGATTTATTTAATTATTCTTCATGGGTTTAACTATAAATTACTTAATAAAGGTGGTTTATTAGATAATATCTCACAGTGAAAGCAATTTTACTAGGGTAAAATTGGCTTTACATGGTATACTTTGGTTCATCTAGTAAATTAGGCTAGATGATCAATTTTTTGGTGATAACAGATTCCCCCCAACATACGAGTGTTAGGAGAAAACCGTATGACCGAAGTATGTTGTAAAAACACAATCACTTAGACAACACAGGGGAGTCAAGGAGAGAGATAGAGAGACCAATTAAGTTGAAGCTAAGAGAGGATAGTGACAGAGGGAGTGAGACTAATGCAAGTCTCATTTTTTGTTGTGGTACCAAACCTCAATGAGGCGGGGGAGGCATACCCATACCCGCCGAGATAATTTAGTACAAAAATAATGGTTTGCCCAGAAACATGAAATTGAGCAATAAAGTACATGTTGAATGGTACATGACACACTGGCATAACAGAGCCAGAAAATAATACAATCTGTCCCATATACATAATGCACCTGGTAAAAACATGAGCCAGGAGTGAATACAATAATACCTGAGTACATGAGATACAAATCCCCTTCCCTCAAGAAATGGGTGGGAGGGAGGGTAGAACAACTGGAGAAGCCCTGCTGAATAGGGAAGGGATCTGCAAAACTGAACAGATCATATGAAGGAGAGTAGGAGCCGAACCCATCAACTCTGTGGAACTACATCTAAGGTTGTAGAATAGTAGGTATGCATCTGAGCATGTGGGGGGTTACCTAAAGGGCCACCCCCTCATGAGGTCTGAAACATCTCACACACACCCGTGAATCACTGGTATAGTCTGCTGCATCATTGGACCATCAAGTGTATGGATCACGAACATGAAATGATCAAGTCAAATGGAAATAATGGAACCCTCTACTCGATCCAAGGCGTTGAACAAGAATGGAAGCTATAACCGAGTGACACCAGGGATAATGGGGAAAAGAGGACTGAGGAACAAACATACAACTTCCCTTGTCAAAGAATAAAGTGCATGGTTGACCTGGTAGCAACTGACTCAACTCCGGAGGGGATGGGGATAGTATGACTAGAGGCCAAAATGGGCGACACAAGATGAATGATATGAAAATATGGATGGAATACTATGACATGATATGATGGGACATGAAATAGACTCCACGAATGCAAGGGTGACTCGATGACGTTGCCACACAGACTAGGCCCGGTGGGGACCATGAAAACATGATTAAATGATGGTTGCTCGTGACGAAAATTGTCATATGGTATCACAAGTGTTGAGATGAGATGGACCTCAAAGTACAAGTGTCACTTTATGATGAAATTCGATTTTGAGAGGCGATGAAGTGACCCTTCTTGGAAAAACGGCTTCCTTGTGAAGTGTTAAATCATCAAAAAATGAGGAAGACCCGTTATAGAGCTCGATGAGAGGTTTCCAACGGTGTTAATGGTTTGTCAAACTGAGCTACCAAGATCGCAATAGATAAACCAACCATCGGAATCAGGGTCTATGACTTTCACGCAAGTGGCCTTACTTGTCAAACATGGCCTTAATGATTCTTGGAACGATGGTTCTTGGTGAGGAATTAAGGGGAGAGGAAAATGAGAATGAACTACTAGAGGAGGTCTACAATCATCCTCTACCACTAAGTCAAACATGGGGACTATGTGGACATAGAGTAGAATATTTGAAGATATGGTATCAAACATTTATCATATGTGATGTGTTAGAAAATTATATATTACGGAGCAATGGAACACATAAAATATTGCAGAAATATAAACACAGAAAACGCACAAAGCAAGAGAGACACAGATATACGTGGTTCACTCAGTTTGGGCTACGTCCACCTCGAACAGCCAATCCTTCCTTTCTATTATCCAGCAAAATGAAGAGACACAACCTACAGCAAATCCGCTGTAATATCCTTTGTTTTCTCTCACAGTATCACCTCTCTATTTCTCGCTCACACAGAATACACATCTATCACAGCCTCAAATACAATGCCCTCATACAAAGAGAGGGGGTTGCCTTCTAGGGCAAAAAACCCTAAACTAAACATAAGTTCTACCGTCAGATCATCCGCCTAATGAATGGCCCCCTGGACCCCCCCTGCAGCGAATATTTTACGGGCGGCGTTGCCGCCCCCATTTTGAACTGGGGTCCAATGTGGCGGTACTTTTGAATATAGAAGATAATCAGGCTCCACACCCAACATGATGTGCATATGACTCGCCGGAGAGGTCGGTAGGACAAACTATCCAAAGAATGGGAGGATAATTGACCATACCTAGATTCAGTGGGGTATAGGTTGAGACTTGATTAAGAATATGGCCAGGGAAAAACCATCATGCCCCCAAGCATGGGATGTTGATATGGTATGCGAAGGTGGAAATGGTGCCCCCTAGCAGGAGGAGTTTGTGGAGCGCAATTGTGTGTCGAGTGATCGAGAAAGGGATTCAAGCATTTCAGCCCAACTTGACACGGGATCCTCCAAAGGAGATGTAGGGGCCTATGTGCCCCTCGGTATGATATGGGTGTACTGGATGTATTTAGAGCTATGGCTCCAAACACTTTTATGATACATAATATGATTATGCATTTTATATGACGATGATGGTTCACCATTTGTGTGGTTATCTTTTGTGGTATACATGTGATAAATGCCAATCTAGAATGTTGTTTGCAACGGTATCTACATAGTGATTTTGGGCTCTAGTTACATGAATGAATGTAATGGTTTCAATTCATGTACTAATAACTTCACTCGTAGATATTTTCTAAATAAAACTTGGTTATTCACATGATACACACCATTCAATTGCATGACAAGTAGCAAGGAATAGAAACGAACATGAAGATGAAGGATGCGAAGACTGAGGGCATCAACTAACAAAACTATCACTGCATCATATTCGACCTCATTATTGGTGGCAGATATAATGCACACACCATTTTAAAGGACTCACATATGCAAGGGGGTAAAAATGGCCCAACTTGTCGAGGCTAGATTCCGGGAGCAGCGACTTGCACCATCGGCATGGTCGATATGCGTTGTGGATGATGGATCCATCTGAAAGGTGCAAAAGACAATGGATGAGAAGATGAAATCTACCTAACATTATGGCATAAATAAAGACACACAAATCAAAAGGGATGTGTTGTGAGCAACATTTCTGGAGGTAGAGCGCATTGGGAGAATTAAGAAGAAGATAACTTTCGAAATCCTCATGAAGGAATGCCCCCTTACTCAAGTGTAGGGGTAATCATGGGTAGACATCTTCCATGGGGTCCTCATCAGGCTAGGAGATGGGAAGATGGGAGGAAGGTTGACTACATGATGTGGCAACATTACCTGGTGCATCAATCGGAGGAATAACGTTCACATACGCATCGTCTTCGATGGCAGACGACGGACTGGTAGACGTAGGGTCTACTGATGTTGAGACCTCAAATTCTGTTGAAAAAGGTTTGATAGAAATGTGTGCATCAACCTCAGGAAGGTTTTCCAACGAGGAACTCAAGGATGACAACAAGTAAAGAATGGAGCCTATGTTGTTTGTCATCTCGACATCAAGGGAGGGGATCACAATAGAGGGGCCAGAGTTCATGTTCTGGTTGACTAATGGTACCAAAATCCATGGGTAGAGGAGTAGATGATCCACTACAAGTGGCCTCGTATTCACGAATCGCCCTAAGGAAATCGTGAAATTCATCAAGACAAGGGAAACAATGGGATAGTGACCATGATGATCACACAGGGCACAAGGGTGGTTTGTGCGCAGCATTTTGGGTTTCTTGGGTGGACTCGGCAAGTTAACATGGACATCTGGGATATTTGACTCAGGGAACGCTTCATGAACCAAATGTTTGAGTTGAGGAAGTTCGGGACAATTTTTTGTGGCATGCTCAAAAACTTCACAGAAAGCGCGCGAATTTGGGGCCTTAGGGACTGGAGGAGCTTGGAGAGCCTTGTCATTTGAATCTTTCTTTTTAGCTTTTCCCCCTGGCCAACTTCTTTCACAAGAGGAGTTGCTTCTTGTTGAGGTGGTGATGGAACTGAAGCAGCGGTAGGTGTTATGGGGATCGGTTGAACTGGGGTCAAAGCGTGATATGGTCTTGGCTGACCAAGCGGAATGTTTGCAAGGGGATGGATGTACCATACTGGGATCCTAAGATTCATGTTAGGAAGGTAAAGCGAAGCCATGACAAGTATAGAAAAAATTCCCAAAGGGGGGAATAAGAAAGGTATATGGCCGGCAAGATAACGCCCCAGAGGAATAGCTCCTGGATGGTTGAGACCTAGAGGAATAGTTCCTGGAGGGAACATAGGAGAGGCACCCATAAAAGGAGGAGGTCCCGAGGGAGTGGGTCCAGAGGGTTTAGCTGGAAGAGCAACAGCAGGATGTTGAGGAGTTGGTTGTTGATCAAGTGTAACGGACTGCTTAAGGGAAAATCGTGACGCCTGTAACATGCAAACACTCATGGAAATAGGTTCAGAAATAGGAAGGGGAGGATCAGGGAAGACACCTAACAATGAGGAATCTTTATAGACTCCATGTGAGACACTAGTACAAGGAGTGGACAACTTTTTATCAGATACCGACGAGATGATGGACTTGGGGGAGGTCATGGACGTCAGCTCGTAGTAAGTCAACTTATCAATGGTAACGATCTTCCCTTCATGGGGGAAGCACATCTTGCGGAACACCGCAAATGCGACAGTTGACATGGCATATGTGTAACTAAGACCTAAGAGGATATTGTAATCCAAAGGGGCATCGGTGACTTCGATATCGACATGGAAAATATTTCCCACAAGACTCACTGGACAGTTGTGGTACATGTCAAGGGGCTAGGAGGAGTGTCCATCCCAAGCTCGCAAGGTGATGGTCGAGGGGGACAACTTGGGTGACTTGAGTTGTTTCCAAACAGTAGTGGACATCACACAAGTGGATGCGCCTTCGTCAATAATGCATATGGAGATGATGGCATTACAGACTCTAACTGGTATCTGGAAAGAAACAGATGAAGGTGATGGAGGGTGCTCTGATGTATCAACCAGGAAGACAATAAAATGATCATCGGAAGGGTCCACTACACCCATGGTATTTACTAGAGCCTTCTTTTGGGAAGGGCATGACTAGAGGACCTCCAGTGTCTACATGGCGGCAGGTGATTGCGCCAAGTCGTCTAATATAATGTATGTATGGGCAACTCTTTTAGAAGCCTCATTACGGTGTAATGGTCCCTTTGGGATCTTGGGAATGGCCTCAACTTTGGGTTGAGGGATCTTTAAAGGACCATTTGGTGTCGTAAGAGGCTCAGCGGACACTTTGGTTTGGGACTCGGCAGCAGACGAAGTGGAGGGCTTTTCATATTGATGTGACCGAGTTTGGAGGTTGATATTGGAGGGGTTAACCTCATTAGAGTTCATCATCAAGATTTGGTAGTCATCGGGATCAAAAGGTTTGGGGAGGTGGGCTGCTTGACCTAGCTGGGTTTGACCAGCAACAAATCTTTGTTGAGGGAAAGGATTTGTGAGCACGGCCAGTTGAGGTGGTGCAGAATTCTGAGGTGGTTGTTGGCCTAGAGAAGCTACTTGAGTTTCCCAAATTTGGTGCATCTGGGGTAAGAGGGGACACTCATGTGTATAGTGGCCATGTACACCACAACATGCACAAGGCTTGTTCATACAAATAGCCTTGTTCTGCTTGGGTTGGTCGTTCTGTTGCTAGTTGTTGGTGTTAGGCTAGTTCCCCTGGGGTTCACTAGGCTGGTTACCCTTGTTACCCTTCCCCTTATTCTTTTCTTTGAATTTTGGGGATTGGTATCACTCTACTGCATAAACACCTGACCCTAAGGGGGTGGTGGTTGTTGGGGATGAGGATGCATGGGAGGTTGCAGCGCTAATGCTTGAGGGGATGGAGCACCCGTTTGTGCATAAGAAGGAGCAACAATTTGGTAAATCAGATGGGGCCATGGAAACATGTTGCTAGCAGGAGGGGCATAAATGTTGGAGGAACTGGTGCCCCCCTGCAGGTAGCCATAACTCTGTTGAGAATATGGCGAAGAGTGTGAAATGGATCCAACGATACCGTCGACGACTTGAGATGCCCCCAGTGCATTAGCATTGCCACGACGAGGGAGGTCTAGAATAACAGTATATACATAACCTCATTGAGCATAAATCAGATCATATCTCAAAGCGGTCATGAGAGCTTTTTCCTCAGTCTGAGGAAAATGGGACGCGACATCTTTCCCGATGGGGGATAAAAGGCTCTTGAGAAACCAATCTAGTTAAACACGGTCTTCAAAAGGCGGGGCACAACATATGCTCCTCCTTCGACGCCACTCTTGAACATGGTCAGAAAGGCGAGTAGCGGAGGATTGGCGGAATGTGGTCAAAAGCTCAGTACCAGTGTCATATTGGAGAAGTAACTGGAAATATGATAAGAACACTTTAGCAAGCATCGCGAAAACGGAATGAGAGGTGGAGGGCTAGTCTACATATTATTTTGCAGCGTCTCCAGTGAGCGTGCGTTGGAAGAGCCGAAGACAAATGGATTTATCGGTTATGGAGTTAGACAAGCACCACATGTGAAAGGATCAAACATGGTTGGTAGGATCCTCTCCAGCAATACCCTCAAACTTTGGGATTTCTAAGGGAAGCTTAGTCGGCATAGAGGGCCAACCATCATCATGGTGTATGGGGTCGTTTATCAACTGGTTAAGATCCGGTTGACTTAACCTAGCCATAAAAGGGACCATGGGGGTTGCCGAAATGGTTCCTGAGACTGTTCTGCCTGATGTGATTACCAGTGTAGAACCGGAGCCACCACCAGGTTGGGTTCCTGCACCAGCTGTGGGTCCAGACATGGTGACGATATGTAGTGAAGGAGGCTCGAAATCAGGGTTGAGCTCAGCAGATCAAAGCAGAGCAGAGCATAGCAATGTAGGGCACTGATGGCGGAGATAGTACAGTCAAACATATGGATCAACGGATGGAGTTCTCCCTAGTTGAGAGGGAGTGTTAAAATTGGCAACTAGGGCCAAACTCCATGTGGGTCATCTTATTTATGGCAGCTGATATTTTTCTTGGATCCCTCTCATCGAGAGTTGTAGGATTGATCTAAAGATCATCCGATTCTGATAAGTATTTATGAAGATATGAGTTTATTTTGATTATGGACAAATTGTCAAGTCGGCCAGCAACTTATGTAGGCTCAGAAGCCGAAGAGTCATGTCTATTCAACCTCTACGTTTTAGTCTAAATAGAAGAGGACTTGAAGTTATTTGTCACACACACACTCTTTTGATCTCACTTCATCCTATTTTGGGTTTGATGAAGATGAGAGCTAGAGGGAGTGCCCTAGGGTATACACTTCCCGAGATAACATGCCCTAGATCTAAATGTAGCCATGGGGGAATAAGCTCTACGTTACTCAAAAGGCTGGAAAAGCTAGAAATCCGGAAAAGCCAGAAATGTCGGAAAAGCCAGAATTGTCGGAACTGTCGAAAAAGCTGAAAAATCTGAAACTACCGGAAATGTCGTAAAAGCTGGAAATGCTGGAAAAGTCAGAAAAGTCGAAACTTGCGAAAATGTCGGAAAAGCTGGAAATGCCAGAAAAGCCGTAAATGCCAGAAAAGTCGGAAAAGTTGGGAAATTCGAAACTGCTAGAAAAGCCGGAAATGCCAGAAAACCTGGAACTGCCAAAAAAGTTGGAAAACCCGGAAATACCAAAACTGCCGGAACTGATGAAAAAGCTGAAACTGCCAGAAAAATCGGAATTGTCGGAACTTCCAGAAAAGCTGGAATTGATGGAACTATCGGAACTGTCAAAAAATACAGAAAATCTGAAACTGCTAGAAATGCCAGAAAAGCTAGAAATGTCAGAAAAGTCGAAACTGTCGGAAAAGCCGGAAAAGTCCGAACTACCAGAACTGTCGGAATTGCCAGAAAATCCGAAACTGTCGAGACTGCTAGGAAAACTAGTGTCTACTCAGATCTTCTAGTCCCACTAAGATGGGTAGCTATCTTAGAAACAAACAATTCAAAGTAACTTGTGTTTTCCTTTATGTGAGATAGATGAGAGAGAAGCAAAGAGCACCAACCTTAGTCTTTCGCATGGCTCCTTGCTTATTTCCTCTCTCCTTTGATAGAGCTTCGCCACTCCTTTCTCACTGATCCTGCTTCAAAGAACACCTGTAGAGTCAAAGCAGCAAAATACCATCAAATCCTAGAGATCTATAACCATAAACAATGTAGAATCAGATGTACATTAACCATACAAATGCATACACAAATACAAGATTCAGAAATATACAAGTATATGGAGAAAAACTCAAATAGATTTATTGATAGAAGTAGTAAAAGAGAGGATTACAACCCAGCTGTCTGATCCAATGCCATCCTCCCAGCATGAAAGCCCTCTTCACCTCATGAAAAGATAGATCACCCAACAATACAATGCTTCACAGAGAAACCAACAGCACTTCCTTACAAAATACAAAATTCCAGCCTCTAGATCTCTAGGATGAGGGATCCATATATAGATATTTGCAGGGGGGTTGAGTCAGCTTTTGGAATTTTGATTAGTGTCATTTCACTAATAGTTCTTGGTTCCACTTGGAGATTTCATGATCTCTTACTCATCCCTGGGCAAATTCAGATAGGCAAGTGTCATATGAGCAGTTTCTAGAAGATTCTCTGGGTTTCCACGTAGCCAACTGCCTCTGCCATTTGTCTGCTCTCGCTCATCGCACACTACAGAAGGGCTTTTCAGTATGCATCGCACTTTTTTCATGTATCAGGTGAGATGCATTGCACCCTTAGCATTGAGCAGTATGTATGGTCCAGTTTTGACTAGTTCTGAGTAGTTTTTAAGGGAGAACTTTTGGGAGATGATGTAATTAGCTGACCTTGTTCCTTTAGGGCATGAAACAACACTTTTAGGGGCTTAGAATCCCTTGGTTTATGGACATATGAGGTTGGTGTTGTAGTGCCCAAATATGTCTATAACAGGAGGGGAGATTAGGGTCTGCAAGGAAGCCAAAGGGATTAGAAACCAAAAGATCTAATAAGGCGAGAGGGACAAAAGACGGAGGGAGCGGGGCAGATGGACAGGGGGCGTCTTTAGATGAAATAGGCCTGGAAGGAGAGGAGGAGGGGAGGGGGGGTGGGTTAGGGTTGGGGGAAGGAGAATGGAAACTGAAGAGGGTATGGAAGATGATTTATTTGTTGTCTTTTTATTTTTGACTTGTTCCCATTTTGGTTCTTGGTTTTTTGTTTCTTCTGTTTCCTATTGTTTAGCACATCTATTTTCAAAATGATCATATTCATGACATACCTTTCATTTGAACAGAATTTGTTCATAATCGAGTTGTTGGATGTGAACCCAGCTATGAACTCTAATCTTGACTGCTTCAAGTAGTCCTTTCCCCAAATCGACTTCCAGAGATATTCTTGTGGAGGCATGCATGTTTTCCTTTGGCTCACTTCTATTAATATATCTTCCCACTACATTTCCTATTGCCTTCATATTCATCTCCCCAACAATGTAGAGGAATATGTGGGAGCCTTACTGACACTTACACTGCATTCGACACGTCCAACTCTAAATCGAAGTCTAGGGTCCATCTATTTAAATAAATCACTCTTGATTCCATGACATACGGTACATTTATGAAGATTAAGTCCCTATCCTATTTTGTTTCAAAATGGAAGGTGAAATAACCTCTTCAATAGAATCTCGTCAAGATTTCCCCCAAGATGGAGGAGGCCCAATTTCTTTCCACCCATTTGAGAACCAAACGAGGAGAGGGCCAGAGCCCAGTAAATTGACCGACCAACCCACGCTCCGAAAGAGACAGAGCTACATGTCGAGGGAGGGAAGGGGGGAGGATAATTTCATGGATTTCATCAATATTCTTCACAAACATGGAAATTGAAGGCTTGTTTTGAGACGGTCCGAGGGAAGAGATCAAAGAGGCAAAAGCTATTGCATTTTCACCCATCTGGGTAGAATATTCAGGAAGCAGAGAAGGGATTGTTCCACCTGTTGGAACCTAAATCTGCCTTAGACTGAAGGAAGGCAAAATTCAGGGTAACCACAAACCATGCTCAGTCTGGTAGCTAGCCCTACAAGAACAGGAGAGGGATCTCTCCGAGTCACGCTCAGTGAATAAGTAAACGAAAAGGTCTGAGATGACTTACTGTGAAATATTGATCTTATGCTAGTAAGTAAATATAGATACAAGAAGCAATTTTTTATGAATGACTGAGTTTATGGGATGGTGTGGGACCAACAAACCACAATGAACAGAGAATTTAATACAAAGGCACAGATTACTTCGTGAGGTAAGACTAGTGGAAAGTCTAGCAATTTAGTTTGAAATAACGCGGACTGGAAAGATTGCTGAGGAGAGTGAAAATGGCATAAGTAGATGAATCCTTTTCAAGAGATGAAAGAACACTGAACATGAAATTTTCCCATAGGCAGAGCAATAAAATTGAATTCTACCTTATCTAAATTAGAAAATTTCACTTGAAATGAATATGAAATGAACTATGAAACATAACGAAATACATATGAAACATAAGAGACACATTTGCTACACTCACAACCACATGAATCTCATGAAACAGAGCCACTTCCTTTCATTAATCCTCTGTCAAAATATACAATGAAGAAACAGAGTTTCTTTCCCATAGTCTCCCGTAAATTACAAGAAAACTAACCCTTTGCAAATAGTTTGCATACAATATATAGAATGTGCCACGAGGAGATAGAACGACCAAGGGGTTGGGGAATTTCTCGAATCATTACAAAATGGAGATGGAAAGCCAACCACTAGCTACAGGTGTAGCATTACAAACATGAAAAAATGGCTTAGATGATTGTTTGCCTTCCTTTGCCACTTAGATAGAAGCCAATATGGAGTGAAAATGCTTTAAACTTTGCCTTATGTTCTGAAAAAGTGAAGTGTAGATGAGCGGGCCCACTTGTGGAAAGTCCCAAATCAAAATTTCATGAAACGGAGGTAAATTTGGCCCTTTTTCCTATATTTGTCGCGCCACTTTGGATGTTGTTTTGAGGCACTTGGAGGAGTCCAAAATGTGCCCAAGTGTGCTTGTTGGAAATCCCGGCCTATCTAATTTCCAACCCAAGTAGAATTTCTGAATTTGGTTCTCATTTACCCCTCCAAATCTTCATTCTCCCAAGACTACTTCCTGTGTGTCAAAATAGGAGCAGAGAGGTCATTTTTCGGGTGTTTTTTGCCTCCTGGAGACTCGAATCATGCCCAAATTTCTTGTCCAAGCACCAGTAGTCATGATTTTGCATGCTGAATCCAAAAATGCAAGCCATTTCCAATTTGCAGCTCCCAATTCTAAGTGTCGCGCCAGTGGCGCGGCGCACAAGGAGAAAAAACCAGTGTTGTGACCAAAAAAATTTCCATGTGACCGAAATTGCCCCAAATTTCTTGAAATTTGGGCTGGAGGTTCTCTAAGAGGCACTATGTTGGGCCATAGAGGCTTCAGCTAAGACTCAAAGCTGATCTTGCTCTTTTTTCTTCTTTTGTCTCTTGGTTGCTCTGCTCAATTTTGCCTTCAAGCTCCTTATCCGAGCCTTTGAACTCATGTTCCGTGCCCTGTAATGATAAACCATCCTCCTCAGTATGGTTTTGTCTTTTTCAGCCTTCTCCAGTAGTCTCTCAAGGTGGATGTTGATCCACTCTAGCCAGGACTCATGGTCATTGTTGATCTCTTGCGCCAAGGTGGTGAGCTCGATCCTCCTTTATTGGGCAGCTTGTTGATTCTCACAGATGCTTTACAACTCCATGATCTCATGTTGGTCCTCAAGCTGCTTGTTCCTCTACTCCAGATACCTGATGATACATTTGGCCCTCTCCAAATTGAGTGACAAGTCTTGGATCTCCATGTTCTGCTCCTGAATGTTCATCCTAAGTCTGGCACTCTCCACATCTGCATCATCATCCTTAATGAGGATGAAGTCAGCCTCCTGTTCACCTGATGGCCCCTCTTCATGCATGGGTCTCTTTCCCTTGTCCTGTACCTGTGTATTCGATGCTGGAACCGAGGCCCATTCCACCTCGGGTGGAGATAACACTTGCTTTGCTGCTGCAAACAAGTGCTTACTGCCTCTTTGATATGTCACGAATATTGGCATAGTCGTGGTCTCATGGTGCTCATATTGATGAGAAGGACCACCTATCTCATGCTCTGCCTATGATAGTACCTGTGAAGTGCTGAAGACGTCACGGGAGATGAAGTCCTCCCAAGCAATGCCCTGCAATCCCAACTGATGATCTACCAAAATCCGAATAAGAGCAAAGTGATAAACGTTGTTAAGTAGCTGCTGAGGGGTCTTATGCTGCATGAAGGTGTTCATCCTCTCTATGTTCCTGCAAATGAAAAATGGGAGGTTCATCATCCTCACCCTGGTAAAGTGCATGAGCAACCTGATGTGATAGGCATATAGTCGAGAGAACCTCCCCTCACA
>APFE030147639.1:0-31843 GCA_000404065.3 Pinus taeda
CCTATGCATACATCTTCTATTACTGGTTGCAAATATTTTTTGCTTATTGTAGATGATTTCAGTAGAAAGATGTGGGTGTATTTTCTAAAATATAAATCTGATGTATTTAGTATCTTTCAGAAGTTTAAATCCTTAGTTGAAAAAGAGTCTGGTTGTAATATCATAACTCTTAGGACATATAACGGGTGGGAATTTTGTTCTTCTGCTTTCTCCAACTTCTGTGAAACTCATGGCATCAAACGTCAGTTAACTACACCCTACACTCCTCAGCAGAATAGTGTTGTCGAACACCGCAACCGTACGGTTTTTGAAATGGCTCGTTCCATGTTACAACACAAGAATGTTTCGAACAAATTTTGGGCTGAAGCAGTATTTACTGCTGTCTATCTTCTTAACCGATCAGCTACTCAGGCTATTAAGGGGAAGACTCCTCAAGAGGTTTGGTCTGGTCGTAAGCCTAAGATCAGTCACCTCAAAGTATTTGGCTCAGTTGCATATGTTTGGATTCCAGTTTCTAAGCGCTCTAAGTTGGATTCCAAAAGCCAGAAACTCATGATGACAGGGTACAGTGATCATCACAAGGCCTATAGGTTGATAGATATAGCCACTGGTCATCTTAGCTTCAGTCATGATGTAGTATTTGATGAAGACAGAGGATTCTTTCAGTCTCCTCCTTCTGAGTAGTGTTTTGAGCATCAGCCTCATAATGTTCTTTCGGTAGGTCCACCTGATGGGAGGGATGATGCAACATCAATATTTGTTGATGCGCTACCTGAGCTTCCTCTGGAAAATAACCCTCCTCTTGCTGCTCCTATTGTTCTTGAGCTTTCTCCATATCCTCCTGATATTGGTTCCTCTACTCTCCGGCCAAAATGATGGGCTAAAACCATTGGTGATCTCCGAAATAATGAGCTCCTTGAAGGTAGAACTTCTAGACATAAGAGCAAACAATAGTCTACAGTAAATTTTGCTCTTATGGCTAACCTGCACAATATTTTTGAGCCTCAAACCTATTTAGAGGCTAAGGGTACACCTGAGTGGGAACAGGCTATGGAAGCTGAATTCTAGACTCTTCAGAAGAAGCACACTTGGACCCTTTCTGATCTTCTTGCAGGGAAAAAGCCCATTAGCTGCGAATGGGTGTATAAAGTGAAATACAAAGCAGACGGAACCCTAGACAAGTATAAAGCTCGCCTTGTTGCTCGAGGGTTCTCACAGAAGGAAGGCATTGACTATGAGGAGACCTTTGCTCCTACAACCAAGATCAGTACCATACGGCTTGTCCTTGCCTTAGCAGCTCAGTTCAATTGGAAAGTCCATCAGATGGATGTAAAGAGTGCTTCTATGAATGGTGATTTACAGGAAGAAGTCTACATGACGCAGCCTCCAGGATTCAAGGTTTCCGGTCAAGAACAGAAAGTCTGTAGATTAGTCAAAGCACCCTATGGTTTGAAACAAGCTCCTCGGGCTTGGTACATGAAAATTGAGCAGTACCTCACAGATCATGGTTTTCAGCGAAGTCCATCTAATGCAAACCTGTATATCAAGCATATTGGTGATGATATTCTGTTTGTGGTTGTCTATGCGGATGACCTTATCATTACTGGCAGCGCAACACATTTGATCCATGGGATCAAACAGGATTTGTGCAGCAATTTTGATATGACAGATTTAGGACTCCTTCATTACTGTTTGGGGGTTGAAGTCTGGCAGACTGAGAACAACATCTTTCTCTCTCAGTCCAAGTATGGCAGAAATCTTGTGGACTGATTCAAAATGCAGGATTGCAAACCAGCCACGACTCTTATGGAACCAGGGCTCAAACTTTTAGCTCAGTCATCCTCACCCCTTGTGGATGAAACTTTATTCAGGAAATTAGTGGGCAGCTTCATCTACCTTACTGCCACTAGACCTGACATCAGTTTTGCAGTGAGCTACATTTCCCGCTTCATGTTGGCTCATAAGGCTGATCATTGAATAGCAGCGAAGCGTGTGCTGCGTTATGTGCGTGGCACTCCTAATTATGGACTTCTGTACACTCGAAGTTCTGATCCTATACTCAGTGGTTACACAAATTCTGACTGGGCCGGTTCGGTTGATGACCGTAAGTCTACAGCTGGGTATGTGTTTAATCGAGGATCCGGTGCTGTCACCTAGACTAGTAAGAAGCAGCAGGCAGTGGCTCTCTCCTCAACAGAAGCAGAGTATCAGGGAGCAGTTAAGGCATCTTGTGAGGCAGTTTGGCTTCGACGTATGCTTGCGGATATGCATGTTTTCCAGACAGGTCCTACTCCCTTGTTCTGTGATAATCAGGGAGTGCTCAAACTTTCTAAGAATCCAGTCTTTCATGAACGAACAAAGCATGTAGAAACCCGTTGTCACTATATTCGCCAGCTTGTTGAAGATGGATCCGTTCAGTTGCGATATGTTCCCACAACGGAGCAACCCACCGACATCTTCACTAAGCCTCTTGGTCCTGATAAGTTTGTAAAATTCAGAGGGTCTATCGGTGTTGTAAATAGATTGAGCATTAAGGGAGAGTATTAGAATAATGCTATTTAGTATTTAATGCTCATTCTTATTAGCTGTTTCTATTTAGCAGTTTCTTAGAAGAAACTGGTTGTTTCTATTTCCTAATAGAAACTTGATGTTTCTATCTCTGTAAATATCTCTGTATTACTTATTGAGCTTCATTTGCTCATGTAAATCAATTCAATCCATTCATTGATTATATTCTTGAAGTTGTTTCTTTTAGTTAGCAGTCACAAGAATCTCCCATGGACTTTCATAAATGGTTGACAATGTTGACACTTGGAAATAGTTACTTGGACTTAGTCCTTTCTAAAACAATAATCTTTTCCATCCTATCATCTCTTGCTAGTATGGGGTGGCATCTGCTGATGTGGATAGACAAAGACTGCAGGGAAGATCTACAACTTTTCCTTTAGGTTTTCACTCTCATCAACAGTAGGACAAGTATCCAACCATTGTATAGATGCCAAACTAGCCACCAAAGTGCTTCACATGAGAATCCCTCATTTTGCTTTGTGGATGCTGCATGAGAATCCACATATATTACCAAACTGGCTGTCTTTGCTAATATGTATCAGTGAAGTCTACGACATGTTTTGCTACCCTATGTAAGCAATTATTGCTGATGACAACCTTTATTAGCTATGGCAAATATGTCACAAATGCTTGTAACAATCACATAGCAGCCTTCTTTACAACTGATATATATATATATATAGAGAGAGAGAGAGAGAGAGATAGATAGATATATATATATATGTTGGCCTTGCTACCACTTGTGTTGTTTCCTACTCCATCAAGTTTTAGGGAATCTAGCTTTTAAGGTCTTATGTCTTCTTAATATTCTCATGAACTCAAGCCTTAGAAATATAACCAAGAAGCGTACAAATGTGATAAGCACAAACTAATGCTAGCAGCTATAAGCCCCAACAAGAATGGTGAATTTAGTTTTAAACCCAGGAAAATCTAGTAAAATTAATTAAAATGTAAGAATATTTAAAGTGGTCATTATGTAGATTGTTTCTTATTCACTACAAAATTTGGAGCCTTGGTTAAATCTCTTATCTGATCTCTAGAAGTCATATTTTTAGTGTCTAACTTCAGCAGATTTCCAAGTTAGAGTTTTCTTTGATTAATTGTTGATTCGTTGCATTTTTTGTTATGGCCATCCATATCTCCTATAATTATGGAAAGATTGCTTAGATGTGTCCTGCTATCATCTAATATTTCAGGTCTACCTCTATTTCATTTTGTTATGTGATGCATACAAAAAACTGCCAGTGCATTTTGAAAATGGAGAGGACATATAGAGAAATTTGTATTTGTGCCTTTGATTGTTCTTGTTTTATTTAATGCCTTGGTGACTGCGTCGAATTTAACAAGGTCTTTCCTCCTTGAAAGAAGACTCTAAGCATTAACCCTTTTTTAATCCTTTGAAGGCACCTTCCAGTGGACAATTGCAAAAGTACACATTCAATACAGAGGACATAAATCAGGTTTGCTGTGAATCTAGATGGCTCTTTTGTGTAGTGCAAGAATTTAGGTTGTAATGGGGAACAAATACCATGCTATTTTCATGCTGATCTAATGATTTTTGTTTTGAATTTATGTAAACAATGATCCAGAACTAGATCTTAGATGACTGAAAGCTTCCATTAAAGTAATAATATCTGAGCTATTTTTAGTAAAAAAAACTTCTTAATTGTTGGTTTCTTTTTTTGAATGAAAATTGTGTGGTGGAAATAGTGTTTGACCTTGTTGAGTAAATATAATTTATTCATAACAACCTTCAAGAGTTAATGGTGGAGCTGGATCTATATATCACAATGAGATAAACATACCAATGTTTGAAGATAGTAGCAGAGGTTAAAATGTTGAGATGTGTTGACATGCAACAGATTGACAACTGTCTTAGGTTATCCAGACTCATCAAAGAATAACAAAGTTATCAAGAAAGCATTTTCTCCTTTGCCTGATAATACTGATCACATATGCACCATTAGTTGGTTTATGCTTAACATTGGTGATATTTGAGTGTTGAAGAATTTCCCTCTTATTTGTCAAAACTGTTATTGATGATATGGAACACGCATGGTTTCCAAAATGGCTATGGGTATTATAAACATTTCTAAATATTTAGGAAACAGCAAATGTAATGTACCCCAAACCCCTCTATACTGATCTCGAAGTGATGGGGTACCTCAAAAACAGTGAGTTACACTACTCATGCATTTTAATGTGGAATTAATGCAAACAGTAGAACATCAATCATAATGAGCACTTATAATAAAAACCAATGCCCAGTGTTGCCTGAACTGTCCCCTCTTGCTTCCTGCCTTGTGGAATTGCGCTCAAAGTGGGAGTGCGCTCCCTGCTGCCTCAAAATCTACCAGACCTTGCAAGAGGCCTCACACGGCAAGAGCCAGACCAAGATGCAAAAATGAGGTGGATTGGCACTGTCACCTCAACAATCCTCCTGCTTTTTAGTGAAATTTCACCACCTGCTGGGCTTCCCAGTCTTCACCTAAAGGGTATTCTAAGTCAATTGGGTCAAGGTGATATATGTGAAAGGCTAAGTAAGGTACTTGAATGGACAAATGGCACAATTCTCTATGTATAGGAACAACATACCATAAACAAAGCCTTAGAAAGGTACTTGACACATAGGATTTCAAGATGTAGCTCAACAAAAGAGTATCTAGGCATACAAGCACATAGAAAAGGTTTGCTAATGATGAGATCAACAAAAGGAGATGGAAAATCTTCAAATCAAGCCCCCCGTTGAAGCCTTAATTAATGTTAGGGTTTAACTAGGGCACACATTGCCTAGGGTAGATGGCATTAGGGCGAATTTCACTACGAAAAGAGATAGTTTTTGAGTTTAAAAGATCAATCAAGATGAGATCATGCCACAAAAGTCTCAAACTTTCTCCTCTAATATGCCCTAGTTGAATTTGGCCCTATGTCCTAGCCCTAGCGGCTTGCCTGAAAGGGATTGGAAAAAGAGATTAGGAAGGAAAAAATAAAAAAATTATTAGTTTTAACCACCAAAAGGATTCCCAGTGGCTTTCCCTACTTGGGTGATGGAGTCTTTAGGGCTAAATTGAAGAGATATCAAATCTATGCATGGAGTAAGGGGGAAATCCTAGTTTTCACTTGCAAAGGCTAGCTATCTTTTTATGAGGGGAGAAAGTTCTCTAGGTGGTCTTCTATGGCATTCAAGGAAAGTAAATTTAACATGCAATTATCAAACATGATTTTCCAATAAAGATATGCATTTAGACATGGAAAAATAAAAAACAAAACCCTAGCAAATATTCATCACATTAAAAACCATTAAAAATATGCAATTATGCTTGCAATTTTTCTAAGAAATTTCCTTCTTTCAATCCCCAAAAGACATCTCCAATACACAAATTAGTCTCCAATAGCAATAGCTCGAAAAAGATCACATCTCCACAAGTAGCGAGTAGCAAAAAGGCTAAGTCAAGCTCTCCTAAGGAGGTGGAAATCCACAAGTGCTGATGAAAGGTAGGAATGGAGTGATCCTCCTTTAATGAGGTGTATCACACCCATTAATCTAACTAAAAGCCCTATAACAAGTTCGAGTTTAAGTAGACATGAAGTAGATGGTTAACAAGCCAACTCAATAGATCAATAAAGTAAAATATGCCACTAATTTCCCACATGTGAGTCAAAATCCCTCTCTGAGCATTACATCATGCCGTTTGAGGGGTAATAAGGCTCTCAAAGTGCAAAATATGGGCTAGATGCACCTCCAAGCATCATGACCAACCAACAACTGATGAAGAATCCTCAAATCAAGTCTTAAAACATCTCCATGTGTCTAAAAGCCAGCTTTGGGTGGCCTGCGTCATCTCCATGGGTGCCATTAAGACAACATGGTGCAATCTCTCTCTGCCTTTGGGGTTGCATGAGGTAGTAGAAGCCTTCCCTCATCATCCTAGGGGATTATCATCATCATTTGGACTCCGGATCAAGGCATACCCATCAAATAATGGTAAGGCCAACATGGGAGCACGCTGGGTCCTCTATGTACATCATCAAGAATTTCCAAAGATAAGGAAAGTGAGCTCAATGTTTTGGCATTTGAGGCTGCTCTGGGGTGTTGATCAATTGTTAGGATCATTAAAGTGCCCAAAACTTTGTTGTGGAAGAGCAACATTGCATCTGCAAGGTCATCATGCTCTCCGAAAATGTAGTATGACCTAGGCATCATGTGGAGTAGACATGGAATGGGTGTGCCCTCAAGGCCTCTGATGTTCTGTGTAAAACCACTTGGAAAAATCTGTTGAAACTCAAGTGAAATCAACCATTCATTAGAGAAAATGACCATATATGGATCCTAGTGGACCATACTTAATTGTTAAGGGCATATCGATACTTCAAACCAGAATCACCTTCAAATATCTAACTAGACCAAGTCTCGTAAAACTGTTCCCTACTTTTGTAGAGGTGGCTAGATAATCAACCTTATTTGGTGTTGTTGATTTTGGGTAGCATTGGATGTGTTCTAGCTCCGAAATTTTGTGGAGGGGCTAGAACACATGAGATCTTTAAAACCCAGAAATAGTTTGGAGAAATTCCACCCGGATAAGGAGTTATTAAAATAATTAATATTTTTAATGGGTTCCTAAGTCTAAACTTAGGAAAATAAAAATATTAATGGGTATGAAGAAGAATATGGGTGAGAAACTTCTAAGAGACGAGGATCAAGTCTGTTTTAATCTTAACTATTGATTAGGGACTTAATATGGCCGTTGATTCATCGACAAGAAAAGTATAAGAGGAGGCTTGAGGGTCAGTTGGAGATACACTTGAGAGAATAGTCAGTTTGATTTTTCTGGGGTGAGGTTCGCTGAGAAAATCGAACAAGTGATTTGTTGCAGTGAGGGGTAGTTTGATAGAGGGACTTCAGTCCAAGGCCGAGAATACATAGCAAAAAGGCAGAGAAGCACTAGGAGAGCTCTGACGTAGTGTTGCAGTGACACAGAGGGAGAGCTCTGACGCAATGTCGTAGTGATGCAACTCCTAGAGGAGGTGACGTAATTCCAACACAAAGCTTGGAGCAGCCATCGCTGCCCAGCATTGGGGACAATGCAGTCCCCTATGGGGTTTGTTCATCTGTCTCTGGATAGAGGTACTTCTGTCGAGTTTATTCTTTGTTGGGTGAGCCGGATTTGGCACCTTAGTTGTATTCAAAAGTCTGCTTAATAAGAAAAACCCTCTATATGCTGCACTGGTTTTCCCAAATTGGGTTTTTTTGGGGACGATTGTCGAAAAATAATAGTGTGTCTTGTGTGATTGTCTCATTCTATTTCCAGTTTATGATTTGTATGTATGTGTAGTCTGCAATGGTGTTTTCATCGTTGTTTATATAATTAAATAAATTGTTGAATGTAAAGAGTAAGTAGGAGATGATAAGCCAATGATTGCAGTAGGATTTCTGATGTGTAGATTCAGAAATTTTCACATGGTATGAGAGCATTGCAGATCATAGGAGACTGAAGCCACTAGCTAAGAGATCCTGAGAATTTGCTGCAGAGAAGCAGCTGTCCCAAGTGACAACGCTGTTCCAGAGCCAAAGACGCAGAGGGAGAGTGACGTAGAGCAAAAGAGGTGACACAGAGGCTCACGTAATGTTTGCGTCAGCATTCTGACCCAGGTGAGGGTGACGCAGTAGTCGGGAGGAGCCCACATAGTAACTGTGTCAGCTGTCTAGGCCAACGTAGAAGCAGAGAGGGGAAAATCAGGCTCACGCATAGCCACGTCAGCTTTTTGGACCAGGAAGGACTCGCATAGTGGCCAAGAGGAGCTAATCTAGCTCACGCAGTGGTTGCGCAGAGCTAGAGGAGCTCAGATTCTTCAGTTGCCTGGGTTGGGGGAGCAGAGCATATTCAATCTGAGGAGCTGGTGGGACGCTGTTGCTGTTGGTGCAAAACAATGTTTGTGGAGACAGAGCCAAGGTAGAGGGAGTCACTGCCTTGACATATTTCTAGCCAAATAAATCTAGATCCGGTTTGTAGCAGCAAAGGAGGATTGGAGAGGAGTGATTCAACATTTGGCCGGAGGATTTCCGTGAAGGAAATCAGGACTCAGAGGGAGTCTAGAGGAGCTTGTTTCTTAGAGGATTTCTAGCGTTGAAGAAATCCAGATCCGAGTCTTGCTAGATTAATAACAAGAGAGGGAGAAGAGAACCAGTCCTATTTTTTGAGCAGAGATGGTGGTCAATGGACTGAGCGATCAGGACAGATTGGATGCAACATCCAATTTTGTCATCTGGAAAGCCAAATTCTTGGTAGTCCTAGACAAGAATCGCGTCAAAGACTATGCCTTGAAAGTAGTTGCTGTTCCGGTCGACGCTGATCCGTTGAAAAAGTACTAGGAGGCCCAGGGGAAGGCCAAGTGCATGATCCTAGATAGGGTCAAAGATCATGTAGTACCACACATTGCTGAGAAGGAAACAACAAGGGAGATGTGGGAGACGCTGACCACCTTGTACCAGGGCACTTCCATCCAGCGGAAGATGCTATTAGAAAATCCGCTGAGACTGTACCAGATGCAGAAGGGAGAAGAGATTGATCCCTTCCTCCTCAGGTTGCAAGGTATTAGAGACCAGTTCACTTCTGTGGGGTCTACACCAGATCCTGAGTTCATGGTCAGGACTGCCCTAAATGTAGTATCCGCGGACTGGGAGACATTTGTCCAGAGTATCTTGGGCAGAGCGACTCTCCCTAGTTGGGAGGACATGTGGGCAACTCTTCGACAGGAAGAGATCAGGAGATTTACCAAGGCAGGGAGTAGCGACAAAGGAGCCTGGGTCAAGAAGGAGGAGGAGGAGGATGCAACTCTCACATCATCGGGATAGAAAGGGCAGCAGAAGAGATAGAAGAAGGATATAACCAAGGTCAGATGCTTCAACTGTGGGGAACTTGGACATTATACCACTCAGTGCCCCAGGAGAAGGGCAAGGAGGAAGCATCTGACTCGAAGGGTGCTCCAGCGAAAGCTGACAAGGAAGGCGAGGATGACGATTGTGCCATGAGTGCTTATGCGCCTCTGGAGGATAGGTGGGGCGACATGGAGTTGTAGTCGAGAGGACTACATGACGGGCAGGATCCTTGAGATGCCTAAACTCTTGGATCACATACGGCTACAGGAGCCCTTAATGATAGTAGCGAAATGACGGGTGTCGGTTGAAGCGAGGTGTGATGGAGCGACAGTGGCAAAGCTAGAGTGCCAAAGTCTGAGGCAACGCAGTGGGTGTTGTAGCAATGCGAGAGGCACAAAACAGTTTGCAGCAACGCAGTAACAACAAAGGGTCAACACAAATTAGCAGCAGAGGTAGCTTCAGCATCACGAGGCATCTAGACTGACGAGCATGTTAGTTTTTGGGTGAAGTTTTAGTTGCTTACTTCTCAACAACTGAGTTGCAGTGCAACAATCAACAGTGGCAATGCTATGGGTAGCATGAGACAACATTTTGAGAGGGCACTATAGTACAGATGTAGCAGTGACAGTGGCAGAGTCATGGGCAGGAGTGCAAGAAGCAACAATTCAGTGGATGAAGGGCGTCAGGCCAAGCATCAACAACATAGAGCACCGATGCAGTGGATCAGTGTAATACTTATGTTAAGAAGTGCTACTAGAGCACATTCCTCGCTAAGAGGGAGTGTTGATTTTGGGTAGCATCGGATGTGCTCTAGCTCCGAAATTTTGTGGAGGGGCTAGAACACATGAGATCTCCAAGACCCATAAATCGTTTGGAGAGATTCCACCCGGATAAGGAGTTATTAAAATAATTAATATTTTTAATGGTTTCCTAAGTCTAAACTTAGGAAAATAAAAATATTAATGGGTATTAATAAGAATATGGGTGAGAAACTTCTAAGAGACAAGGATTAAGTTTGTTTTAATCTTAGCCGTTGATTAGGGATTTAATCTCGACCGTTGATTCATCAACAGGGAAAGTATAAGAGGAGGCTTGAGGGTCAGTTGGAGATACACTTGAGAGAATAGTCAGTTCGATTTTTTTGGGGCGAGGTTTGCTGAGAAAATCGAACAAGTGATCTGTTGCAGTGAGAGGGGCAGTTTGACAGAGGGACTTTAGTCCAAGGCCGAGAATACATAACAAAGAGGCAGAGAAGCACTAGGAGAGCTCTAACGTAGTGACATAGTGTCACAGTGACACAGTGGGAGAGCTTTGACGTAGTGACGCAGAGGGAGAGCTCTGACGCAGTGACGCAGAGGGAGAGCTTTGACGTAGTGACACAGAGGGAGAGCTCTAACGCAGTGATGCAACACCTAAAGGAGGTGACGTAGTTCCAACATAGAGCTTGGAGAAACCATCGCTGCCCAGCACTGGGTACAACGTGGTCACCTGTGGAGTTTGTTCATTAACAGGAAAAGTATAAGAGGAGGCTTGAGGGTCAGTTGGAGATACACTTGAGAGAATAGTTAGTTCGATTTTTCTGGGGCAAGGTTTGCTGAGAAAATCGAACAAGTGATCTGTTGCAGTGGGAGGGGTAGTTCGGCAGAGGGACTTCAGTCCAAGGCCGAAAATACATAGCAGAGAGGCAGAGAAGCACTAGGAGAGCTCTGATGCAGTGATGCAGAGGGAGAGCTCTGACGCAGTGACACAGAGGGAGAGTTTTGATGCAGTGTCGCAATGACGCAACTCCTAGAGGAGGTGACACAGTTCCAACACAGAGCTTGGAGCAGCCATCACTGCCTAGCACTGGGTACAACACAGTCACCTGTGGGGTTTGTTCATCTGTCTCTCGATAGAGGTACTTCCGCCGGGTTTATTCTTTGTTGGGTGAGCCAAATTTGGCACCCTAGTTGTATTCAGAAATCTGCTTAATAATAAAAACCCTCTATATGTTGCACTGGTTTTCCCGAATTGGGTTTTTCTGGGGATGATTGTCCAAAAATAATGGTGTCCCTTGTGTGATTGTCTCATTCTATTTTCAATTTATGATTTGTATGTATGTGTAGCCTGCAATAGTGTTTTCATCGCTTTTTATATAATTAAATAACTTGTTGAATGTAAAGAACAAGTAGGAGCTGATAAACCAATGATTGCAGTTGGATTTCTGATGTCTAGATTCAAAATTTTTCACAGGTGCTTCTAGCCCCTAAGGAGAGATGACATTTGCAAGGTCAACCCTTTAATTCATAGGTGTTAGTGACAATAGGTGGTAGCAGACGGGGAAGACTTCATGGCTAAGTGCCATGGTCATGGGACCAGTTAATGTAGGTCCACATCTTGAGTGCATAGATGTAGTGGAGGGAGAAATCGTGAAGGCATGAGTTACCACTTTCCTAGGCGTGCTTTTTCTACCCCTTTGGTGCGCCTCTTTCTTTTTTTTGATAATGTATATGGAGCATAGGTCGAGTGTCCAAGCTTGCTTTTTATGATATAGTATTTATTTGCCCCTTAAAGATGAGTTGGTTTTTCACTCATTTGGGTTGGGACACACAAGGGTTCCTTCTAATGAGATGGGGGATCTAGTGCTCATGAACTGGGTGATGGTTAATGAGTGGGGTAGAGCTCATGCTAGGGTTTTGCTCACACACTAATTTTGTTTTGACCATCCTTAGCATTTTAACTTTTCTTTTTCTTTTTATTGTGGCCATTTTATGCTTTTATCTTTCTTTTAGCTGCATCAACCTCTGGGGCAAATTTTCCAGGCTTAACTCAAGGATGTGGATGTATGAGTGCCAATACCAATGAACCAATGATAGTTAACTCGAAGGATTGATGTGATATCAAGGGAAAGGTGAAAAGTGGTAAGTATGGAATGTTATGGAAACACTACTTCAATCCAAGTTTCCCAAGTAGTGCTTTTCCTATAACCCTGAGGCCTTAGACGAGGTCTCGCTAACTAGGGCTAAAGACTAACCCCCCTTTTAAGGTGAGAGAACAAGCTTACAATCAAGATCAGTCAATCATCCAGATCTCTCCTTTATCTGTGTTAAAATGCCCAAAAAATTAAGTAAATGCACTTGATTGCAAGATGGTTAAAGTACCTACTGAGTGGTAGTTGACCTTCATTCAAGAGGAATGTCAGATGTTGAGAGGTGTGCGACCCATGCAAATGGTGGAGGAATGTGGCAATATTATCATCACTAAGCATTATGTAGGGCTGTTGGCTGGTTGGTTGTTGAAGATAGGAGAAAATTTTTCTCCTATAGGTTTACCCACTTTTGGTGGGTAACATTTGGCTCCAACTTGGGGACATGTGCTCATTGTATAACACATGATCCATATGCTCAAACGAGGAGTTCATGAGAACCCTAGCAATCCTTGGGCTCGTAGGGTTGTTACTTGCACACTCAAATCAACTTGTTTGCTACCATGTGTATGGGGTGTTAATCATCACCCTTTCATTCATATGATATAATAAATCCATACTGAAAAAAAGAAAGTTAGCTAACTGCAATATGATCTATAATGCAACACAACAACATGAGAAATGAATGAGTAGAATGTGTTGGATGGTGTTGTTATTGATGTCAACCCATGGAGTTGACTGGGTTTGACTTTGACTAAAAAAACCAGCCATTGATGTCAAATGGTTAATGAACACTTCTTATTAATTGTCGGATTACATCAAGTTGGTAGCTACAATGATGGATGGTTGAAAACCCGAGTCCTAGGGTTTGGGTTACCTGGACTAAGGGTGTACCCCGACTTTGTCGATGGTTTTTGAAGGGTCAAAATATCGAGTTTGACTTGGAGATCCACGTCATTGGATTCTCCTCGGAAAGATGTTTCTGGTGGTACGTGGTATGCCTCGAGAGGCCTCCTGGTTTGAGAGATATTCACTTTTGAAGTTGGTAACCCCAATTTTTGGGTTAAAACCCCAAGCGGTGGTGACATGGCATAATTTCATTGGTTGTGGACATCCAAAAACTAACCATAAGGGTTCCTTGTAGGCATCATCACGAGTGGACCCATATGAAGCATTCATCATAACTCCCAAGACTAAAAATCCTTCTCAATTAAGTTAACCTAGTGATAAAGGTAACTAATTAGTAATTTTTAAGATAACAATTATTAAAACAAAAGGAAAGGTGTTTAACTCTCTAATCTACTCCAACATCTATCTTCAAAGAACCCCTAATTAGCCTAACCTAACACTATAAAATAAGACCTAATCTAACCATCATGCTATAACATTCTTAACTCATCCATTCTATGAAATTCTCTCTGAAATCTTCGGCTCTCTGAGGCAAGGAACAATGAAGGATTTCCAGGACTTCTTTTACTTCACAGAACTGTTCGGTCACCTGAGATAAGTAAACAAGTGGACTTTGTTTGGCTTTATTTGAGGTCTTTTGGGTGATTCGTTGGGCAGATTCACATTATAGATTCAGGCCTTCCATTAAAGCACTTTGACGCTCAGTTAGGGCACTAAACATCGGAACAGAACAAGCGAACATTGCAGAAGGTAGTGTTTCTATTGTGTTTTTTATTTTTGCTCAAGGGATTTGTATAGATGTTCCAATATCTTTTTATGATTTGGTTGAGATTCGTCTTGGGTAAATACTATTCCAATTAGCTCAAAGTCTTAAGAGCTTCTCTCTGGTTTGGGAGTTCACTTAGCAACTCTTTCTCGGCCCTTCTTGGGCATCACTTCTGCAAGACCTATTTCAAGACCATAACAAACCTCTCTTGGGCAGCGAAGGTTTCTTATTGTGTTTTCTTTTTGTGACATGTGAATAAAGACACTCTTATTAGTTATACCATTGTCAATATATGACGTTTATTCTCACCATAAAACAGTGGTGGTAATCTTAGTGTATCAGTGAGCAACTGCAAGGATCAAAATGCACTAAGCCAATCATTGACTTCACGATCATGGTAGGATCAAATGCAATAAGCCAATCATTGAATTCACTTGATTAAGATAGCAGACCTTGTAACTAGTAGAACTAAAACATTGCAGACCTCCTGTGCTAGGACAATATTCCAGCATGTTGGAAAATCTTTTGACAAACTCCTTGTAGGATTGATAGGAGTCTCCATCTTGTAAAATATCCCTCTATAGTAACTTGGCAACTAGATAACCTATTTATGCACAAGGTTCTCGATTCAACTTGAAACAATAGCACTTTAACATTGAATTTATTTACCTCCCTGTGAACTTGTCAAGAAAACATTGAAACATTCAGTGCTCAGTGAGACTATTCAGTACAATTGACTTAAAGTTCATTTGTACTACAGTGATACAGATAATCCAGTGACTTGATATACAGTGTTACCATACAAACTTGACAAGTAATGTGACAATGGCATAATAGTAGTAACTTTACTAGTGATTTGATCATCTACCACAGTCAAGCATGTTGATAATGTTGTTTTGACTTGGTAATAGTAACATGTGATGTGGCATTAGCATATTAACAGTAACTTGATATATAGTCTGGACATATGATTTGAATATGATATGATATTGACAAATGACATTTAGTATAATAACATTGTGACAAAACACTTATCTTATGTAACCTTGACATTAGTTTAAAAATCCTGTACACTCTTGACATATGATTGAGAATCTAGTAGTAAAACAGTGACTCTTGTGTGATTTGATGAGATGCTTAAGTTGATAACAGTAGTATAAATACTTCACAGTGAATCTGTAACATTGGGTTGTGATTAATTGGTAAAAGTCAACCACTGTAACATTTGGCATGTCAATAAGACGGTGACTATGGGGGTTTGATCTTTGACTTGACAAGCAGTAAAAGATATAACAATGACCTTGATATATTGACATAGAGATGTGACAGTGATATTGTTAATGAGACTCTTAGCAGTTAGTGGAATTGGCTATCCAAAGACATATTAGGATTATTTGCATTGGGTTTTGGGATGTTCTTAGGAGGTGTGGGTGGACTAGCACTCTTTTGAAGGGCACTATTGTTACTAGCACTTGCTTGGTTTTGGTCATTGTTTCTCCTAGAATATTGTAACCTTTTAAATCTTCCTCCCTCCTCAAGAGCCATGATTGGCTCATCACGATCATTAGTAAATTCTTCATTGTTTTCTTCATGTTGTTGTTGAAAGAATTAGGATTCTCCAAGCAAGATTTTAAAAGGAGCATTATTATAGCAATGTTAAGATGCCCTGAGGTTTCCTCCTCTTCCACTTGATTGTAAGGACGCTTCTCTTGCATATGAAATTCATTGCATGTTTTCCAGCAAGAGTTCCCCTCTTGACCAACCATATTGGTTAGAGCAAGAGTGTTGGGTACATTTTGTTGTGAAACATTGCTTCCAATGAAAGAATTATTCTTAGGAGGTCTTTCTTTGTTAAATTGTGGTTTAGGAGGAAAGTTTTGATGGGCTTCCCTTTCCCTTTCCAAAATTGATAGCTTGTTCATCATAGCCATCTGCCCTTGTATTAGCTCTATAGTAACTTTATTGAATTTTTGGGCAAATACTTGCAAGGCAAGGTCCACTAGGGCACTAGGCTTAGCTTTAGGTTCAATTCTAGCCCTTGGGTAAGCAAGCAAAATAATTTTGGATGATCTTAGATTGTGATCTATTTCAATAGCTAAGGTTTTAATCTCTTCTAGAAACTTAGGCTTCTTATCTCTTAGAGCATATTGTAGATGTCCAGGAAATGCTTCTATGTGTCTCTCGAGGATAGTGTCTTTGATTGGCTTATACAAGTTAGGGACTTCCTTGAGCAGCTTATTAAACTGTTGTGTAAACTCTTTGACATTTTCATTATCGGTTATCTTGGCTTCTTGGAATTTATCTGGGAGTTGAATGGCTTCTTTGACCATGGCCCATCTTTTATCGAAGGCTTGGTGCAAAAGGTCCCAATTTGTAAGACTCCCTTGAGGTAGATCTAGGTATGAATCCTTAGTGCATTCTTCTAAGGTCAAAGAAAGCAACATCATAACCACATCCTCATCTTGGATCAAACTAATACCCATAGCGTAATAGAACTCATGCGTATGATTTTCAGCTCCGACTACATAAGTGTCATTGATTTTGGGTAGCCACTCTTCATATTTATTAGGAAATTTGGTGAGGAGCATTAGAGAAGCGACTCACATCTAATGGTTTGAATGCAACAATGAGCCATGGTGCTAGAGGTCAATGTATTAGAGAAGAGATTTCTAACTAGAGGAGTCTTTTGAAATTATGGAGATGTGGAGGTATCAGTGGTTTCCTTATGAGTAGTTTTCTTTCTTGGAGCTATAGGATGAACTACTAGGGGAAATATGAGGATCATCTTTAGGAGTTGCCAAGAGAGAATCTATGTTGTCATTTATAAGCTATTCTCTGCAAAATTTAATGAAGCTAATTCTTCAAATTATGAGGAGGTCGACTCAAATCCTGTTGAAAAGTGTAACTAGGTTCGGTCTTCATAATGACATGTAATAATGATTTTATGTAATGAGATGTAAAGAAGAAAAATAAAATTATTGTATTGACTTGCTTCATGGGTTTCATGAGCAAGAGATTTAATTTGAGTCAAGGCTGCCATTGAAAGTCATTAGGATTTATTTGTCATCTAGTCATAAAATGATAGAGTAATTGTCATGCAATAAAGTCATGTTACACTTTGTAAAAGGTCAAATTTGTCTATGTAAAGTATCCTCCAAGACCTTGTCACTTATCTTCTTCAAGTCGGCCTACAACGATAGAAGAAGCTTCTAGAAGAAGTCAGCCTAACTTCAAGTGATCATGTCGGCCTAAAGGACATTCGTGGAAGTGTATATATAGCCTAATTCAACCTCCATTAGAAGCAAGCAACTCGACTAGCAATTCGGTGAAGAAGAGCGAAGAAGAAGGGCTACAAAAGAGAAGTGCGAAGAAGAGTGAAGGAGTTTTCTTCTAGGGTTAGCGAAGGATATTTCTTCTGTGTAGGACATCTAATCCTCTAAGAGTTACGGTTTCAAAGATAAATAGTCAAAGGGCGTCCAAGAGACCTTGGAATATGGAATCCAATAGTCACTCCCATGTATTATTAATGTGTATCATTTGTTAATAGAAATGATATTCACACTTTACCTTATTTGGCTGTCCACATTCCATGTGCATCTGACATAGTATCATAGTGGGCGATTGCTGGCCCTGCTCCATTTTGAGCCATTATTTTCCTGTGAACACTGGCATATCATTTAGGTTGTCTGGAGCGCTTGTCAGCCATGCGCTCTGTATATTCTCCCATGCAAAAACGCTTCTGCCATTATTCTCTGTCCATCATTCTCTGCCCATTTTCTATGCCGATTATTTGCCTCTGAAGTTTATTCTGGGTGCATTGTAACCAATATGTTGGTTGGGAGCATCGCTAATATTCTCTGCATTGTGAGCCATTTTGTTCAAACTCTTGGTGCGTTAGTTCATTTACATTTGAGTCACCTACTCTGGAAATTGAAGAGACTGCGTTGAACTTTGATACGATGGTTCCATGTTAAGAGGAAATCGTTGCTGCGTGTACCCTTTTGGAGCCCGGTATCCTTTCTTTTGTATCAATCGGGGTATCCAGACTTTGCTGGACATTTCTCTCTATTTTCAGGTCTTTGAATTGAGCCTTGATAGCTCCAATATTTCTCTCTTTTACTTCCATATTTACTTTTTTTGTCTGGATTCTTTTGTCTTCAGAATCACTGTAAGTAATGACACAAAAACTAGCAGTCCTCTACTCGCTGTTTTTGTACAGATCCACGTCATTTGAGGAGTACCCAGTTTGAAATATGCATGCTTTCCTGGGTTGCTTCCACTGCCTGGATAAGGAGGGCGAAGCTGGTGACAGTTTGGTGGACCGATTAAAAAAATCATCATTGCTTGTTGAACTGAAAGATGGCTCTAGTACAGAATTGGAGCAGCAATCGACAGTACTAATAGTTGGTTTGGCATGAGAGAAAGTTTTCAAATGGGAAAGGAGATGACATATGGAGAGGGCAGTTAATGATTTTTCATTGTAAGGATAGGTTCTGGAAGTAAAGTTTTGTATTGCATCATACCTGCAGCATCCTCTTGATAAATGCATGAGAGTAATTCGAGTGGAATAAATGTTTATCAAGCCAACAAAAACAGAAAGATAGAAGTGCACCAAAAGACAAGAGCATCATTTCTCGCCATCGACTGTAAATGTTTCCATCTCCACGCTTGATTTCAAAGCCGAAAAGCCGGAAAATCTATCGTGACTCGCAGAGTTGAGATACAATTGTTGTGCTTATGACTGCAAGGTGAGATAGAATTGTTGGTTGTGCCTGTGAATTCGACATTGTGGAGGCCTGGAGGGGAATTAGATTGACAGGTTAGCACATTGTCATTAGAAGTTCAAACTGCCTTTATTTGTTGCTCTGTTCTAAATCAAGTTTGTATTGGCGACTGAATGCAATAGCTCGGTAAAAGTCATTTTCCATTTTATAAAATACTTGAGGAAATTCTTGATTTAAGCAATTAGTAGATATGTTAATTAAACTACCCAAAGTGGAGGATGCATAATGTTGTAGATGCTTTTGATTATGTTCAAGCTGGTAATCCAGGATCTGAGACTTGAGTGCTGGAGTTAAAATGGCATGATGGTCATTGAAACCCAATTCATTTTGAGTACTATTGTGCCCAATGCAATGAATACATTGCCCAAATCACTCTTCGTGTCTTTCAATGGCTCCTACATGTTGCTGAATGCTTTTGTTGTTGATTAGAGGCCTTGGATTTCTACAGAATTGTTGATGTTTGGCAAGAGCAAGTCATGCTTGGAATAAAATCCCACCTGCTTCTTTGAAGTTGGGTGTTGTTATTGCTGGAAAAGAAGAGTCCATTGGCTGAAAACCTATCTGCTGCAAGCTGGACATTCTGTTAAGGCAACAATATTGGGCTTGCTGTGTGGAAATTGAGGCACAAGACATTGTGAAGTGAGAACATGAGCAAACATCAGTCAAATGAATGCACACCAATAATCTAAGGAAGGCTGGCTATGCTTGTGACAGCTTGTAAAAAAGAGATTTCATGTACTTTGGGTAGAATTTGTGAACAAGAGGGCGTTGAATTTGAGCATGGAGATAAGAAGACTATGGATTTGGATTTTTGTCCATTTTGAAGGTGTGGTAGATAACCATTAATTCCCGTTGAAAAGTTGGCAAATTAATTTTCTAAAACTCTTATTGTTTCTACAAGTACATTTTTGGTCATGTGTTGACTTGATTGTTTGAATAATGTATAAAATTTATGTATTATTAAAGTTATTAAGCATTCTAATCTTATCTATTGCTGACAACAAAATTAAAGTTAGCAAAGCCTCTCTTTCAGACATTCAGACTTGTCTACAAAATGCACAAGACAAAATTGATTTTTTGCAGCTTGAATCACAGCTACAACAAGAGGAGTTACAAAAGTACAGTCATGATTCTGAACTTGTCTTTGTTCAGGATAATTCTTTGTTTGAGACACACTCCCATCAACAACCAGAAATTGATCAGATCATTAAGCCTCTCTCAGGAGCAGTTGTACATGCATATGCAGAAATTTAGTCTGCACTTGCCAAGTCGGTCATCAGACCTTGGGATGAGCTTGTCCATAACAAGCACAAAACCGGTCTTGGATATGAAAAGGAGGTTTCCTTTCATATTCCATATTACTCAAAGCTCATCTAGTTTCAGAGTGCTGGATTTCTTCATGACAATTCATCTTCAGCTGTTCCAGATTCTCCTCCTCGTCCACAACAACAACAGATTGTGAAATGCCAACACTGTGAAAGAGTTGGCCATATGAAAGATCATTGTTTTGATCTTCATCCATGTAAGCATTGTCATAAAACCAGCCATTCTTCAAACAGATGCTTCAAAAACAAGCCTCCTGCAAGAACACAAATTCATCTTGGATGGATCGCTTCTTAGCAATGGGCTTCAGCAACCAAGAAGATATTTCAGTCATATGTCAAAACTTGTTCTAGAGTATTGAAAAATCTTGCAGTTGAGTTCTCTCCATCATCTCATCTTGTATTTGACAGGGGGGAAGTGATGGTCGTCTACAAGATTTAAAGCCACATCAAGCGAGCTTGAGCCACAACCTACCATATCAGATTCAGAGTTGTAGCCAGAGAAAAAGATGCCCTTGAGCATGCCTTTAGTTGGGGATGCCTCTTCAAAGAATTGGGGACACTTCCTCTAGCAGAAGACTTTAGTGACAGTTGTGGAAGAATTCCAGGAATTGCATTAAGCATTCCAGAGCTGGTGGTAATCCTTAAACCATCACAGGTTGAGACCTCCCTTGTTAGGTTGAGGTTCTCCCTTTTTATGCGGGGTGAGACCTCCCTTTCAAGGTTGAAGGTTTCCCTCTTCAAGACATCAGGAGCACTTCCTCTAGCAGAAGACCTCAACTTCTTGTTAGACTTGGAAGAGTTCTTGGAACTGCACTAAGCATTCCAGTGTTGGTGGTCATCCTTAAACCACCTCCCCTTATACCAACATTTCAGAGAGCACATTCAGCCTAGTGCTGCCATGCATTTTTGCACATTTTGTATTACAGCTCTCTTCTTGGACTCATACATACCCCTTCGGATTAAGGGGGGAGCGTTGCACAACTAATCCTCTTAGGGTTATGGTATGGAAGATAAACAGTCGAAGGGAGTCCAAGAGACTTTGGAATATGGAATCCAATGGTCACTCCCATATATTATAAATGTGTATCATTTGTTAATAGAAAATGTATTCACACTTTACCTTATTTGGCTGTCCACATTCCATGTGCATCTGTCATTTTGGGCAATACGAAGAAGAGATTCTTCTGGGAAGTGTGAAGGAGAGGTTCTTTTGGATCAATGAAGAAGGTATTCTTCTGGGGCAGCGAAGAAAGGTTTCTTCTAGGCAAGCGAAGGAGGGTTTTCTTTTGGGACAGCAAGAGAAGGACTCTTCTAGGTGATCGAATTCTAGAGATCGATTTTCTCTAGAGGAGATTAGTGAAAACCTAGAGACCGAGATTCTCTAGGAGAAGTCGAGAAGTAGTAATGAGAAAGATATAGAGACCAAGTTTCTCTAGAAGGAGTCGAGGAGAGCAGTTCCAGATCAAGAAAGGAAGTTAAAGGGAAGAGGCAGAGCATCATAGATAGTGACAAGGTTCTTGGGAGGATACTAGAGTCAAGGGTCTGTGTCATGGTCTTGGTACTTGTCAATTGAAGATCTAGAAGAAGAATTTTGATCGAGTTTTCCTCTCTAGAGGTGAGAGGTTTTGGCCCTGGTTGACTAGCCTACATACTGTGTCACTTGTCCCTTATTGTGCATATTGGTAATTGTCTTGATGAAAAGAACACAATAATAACATAACGAACAAAAGACTATAAGCTAAGAAGTAAAAAGTGTATCACAAGCAATTATCAAGAGGAGAAATCTCTTAACTATCCATGCCCTAGATTTCTCAACATGGAACCAGAGCTTAGGTGCTAAAGTCAGAAAGGGGCATTTAAAGCAAGTTGACACACAAGAATCGAGTTTCATAGAAAGGTCAAAGCAAATCAAAGAACTCCAAGCCATCCAATCAAGCATCGAAGAAGGATCATAGCAGATTCAAGGGCTACAAAGGGCAAGATCTTCAAAACCCTAGATCGAAGAATGCTACATCAACAAGAGTCTTGAAGTTGTCTTCAAGAAGGAAGCAGGAAGAAAAGACCGAAACCCTAGAAGCACTCCAGAGATCATACATCACCAAAGAAAGAAGGAAGACTAAATCATTCAAGGAGGATCGCGAATCAAACTCTCTCCTATCAATTTCTTAAGAAGCAAATCCTCTATCAACATCAAGATTAAGGAGGAAGCAAGCATCAATCTCTTGAGTAAGTATATGACTATATCTGATAATAACAAAATGTCTTTTTGCAAGGAAAGCAATAAATTGGTTGGGGCTGCAAATTTCCTTGCATGGAAGAAAATGACAAACCTAAACCTGATTGAGAATGAGGTCATGGATCACATAAAGGGATTAATAAACCAACCTCTAAAGGAAGATAATCGAGCACATGCTAGATCCATGAAGGGAGAAGTGAGAGCCCAAATGATTCTTATAGAATCTATAAAAGATTCTCTAATCCCATATTTATCTAAGTTGGAGACTGCAAAAGCTATATATGACAAATTGGTAGAGTTGTTTTCCATAAATACTGCAGGAGAAGTAATCTCATTAAGGCAAGAACTCTACAAACTAAAGATATCCAAGGAAGATGGAAGAGCCTCATACTTTATGAGGATATTAGAAATTCGAGATCAACTACAAGAGGTGGGAGAAGTCATGTCTGATAGAGAGATGACCACAGTGGTACTAAATGCACTACCGGAAGAATGGGGTAACTTCACTTCAAGACTTCAAGTTTATATGGAAAGAAAGAGACTACTCCATTTCAAGATCTATGGTCGCTTTGTAAGATCAAAGAAACTAGACTGAAGGCAAAGGTTGATGTCGGACCAAATGAGCAGAATGCATATGTTGCATGGCAAGAAAGAAAGGGAAATTTGGAAAGTTCTATCCTCAAAAGAAAAGGAGGAACATGGATAAGGTAAGATGCTATGGTTTTCAAGAACTTGGGCACTATAAAGAGATTGTCCTAAGCGTAGTAAGGACAAGAGGAATAGGGAAGAAGCCCACATTACTGAAGAAGTGAAAGAGCTCGAGTCAAAGAAGTGTAAGAATGAAGAAGTAAAATATCTCTACTATGATTGAGATGACCTTCTTCATTAGAAGGTACTTTTCACATGTAAATCATAGATAGGAAGCAATGTATATAAGATAGGATGCATTGGATTAGAAAATAGCATCGTGATATAAGCATTAGAAGTAAGAATTCGTGACATGAGAAGTAGAAAGAATGTCTGGAATAAAATTCTATTATGGGAGCTCTTAGGAACCTCATTAAAGTAGAGGTCATCATTGACTGGGATCATCATACAATAGTCAAGAAGGAAACATATGCGAGGTAAGGAAGGATATGGAAGATCCCCAAGTTTCTATGATGGAATCCTTATCAAAGGATTCACCGATTGAGGAAGGAAGCAAGAGTTTCATCAGGAATTCCAACTCGTGGGATTCAAGAGATGATGGTATGATGACATATCAGGAAAACAGGTCTAAAGGATAAATTTATTTCGTTCAAATGAAGCTGCTACAGGAAGTTTGGATGATCGAAAGGAAAGATGAGGTATGTATGCTTACATAGGTTGTTATGAAAGTCATGTCATATGGTTGCAAATAATATAGATCACTATTTCCCTCGTGGGAAATATGATCAAAAGAAGAAAGGATCTCCTCCTCTGAAAGTTTGCAGAAAAGCATAAGTCGCACTACATGAAATCAACATAATATGTTCTCATATGAATCATAAGGAAACTGACTACAATTGAGGAACTCTGATTGGAAGCTCCTGGGAATGAAGTGTGTGAAAAGATAGGAAGAGATCATGATAATATACAACAAAGGTCGAAGGCATTCAACATTCGGAGTCCAAGAAGAGTTGACTAGAATATCTCCTAGAAAGATATGAAGACTCTGATGGAAGTCGGAAAAAGATGGAAACCCTTGATAATGAATATATTTGGGAAATGTGTCAATTTGTATGCAGGATGCTGATACCTTCAGGAAGATGTCATGATGAAAGACCATCACAAAGATAATATTTGATTTAAGTGTTCATTTATTTTTGAACTAATATCTGGATGGGCTTATGTTGGACCGCATAAGGGAAGATCTGTGGATGACTTCCAAGAGGACCATATTGAAGGATGTAAGATCCATTAAGAAAATATGGCATGAAGGCAAAATGACATAAAGCAAAGGCCAGATGAAAAATCTGATGGATCAATTTATGATGAGAGGAGGACATGACTAACTCATGAATGAAAGTGATGGATGGATTGTGCCCTATCATGTTGTCATACTAGAGAATCAAATCGTGTCGTCATCCCAGATGATGAAGATGATTCAGAAAGGGGCACCAATTTATGTAGTACAATGTCACTAGTTAGAAATGTAATCTACAAAAATGATCAACGAAGAGTCACCAGAAGTACAAGAGCTAATTCAGAAGCATGAAAAGGTATTCCAAGACCTGCTCATGAAAATGCCATCTAACAGGGAAATCGAGCATACAATACAAGTCAAAGCAGGATCAAACCTCGTCAACATTAAGCCATATCGATATCTACATCACCAAAAGACTGAAATTGAGAGATTAATCCAAGACCTTTTAAAATGTGGGATCATCTCGAAAAGTAAGAGTCTGTATGCTGCTCCAGTGGTATTGGTAAGGAAGAAGGATAGATCATTCAGGTTATGCATTGATTATAGAGGATTAAACAAAATAACGATTAAAAACAAATTCCCAATTCCCTTTATCGATGAAATGTTGGATGAACTACATGGCACAAAATACTTCTCAAAATTGGACTTAAGGTCGGGCTATTACCAAATAAGAATCAGGTTAGAAGACATATCAAAAACGGCATTCCGAACACACGAAGGTCACTATGAATCTAAAGTAATGCCATTTGGGTTAACCAATGCACCAACAACATTCCAAGCCACTATGAATGAGTTATTCCGTCCATATCTTAGGAAGTTTGTATTAGTATTCTTTGATGATATTTTAATTTATAGTAAAACTTGGAAGGAGCACCTACAACATCTGGATAAAGTTCTTACACTACTGAAAGAGCCTCAGTTCTACGCCAAGAAATCCAAATGCACCTTTGGGAAGGAAGAAGTAGAATATCTCGGACACAATATCCCATGAAGGAGTAAAAGTGGACCCTAACAAAATCAAAGCTATAAAGGAATGGACCAAACCAGTGAATATATCCAAGCTAAGAGGGTTCTTAGGATTGATTGGATATTACCGAAGATTTATTAAAAACTATGTACATATAACTGCACCTCTAACAAACCTTTTAAAGAAGAATTCTTTTCAATGGAATGAGAAAGCAGGAAGGTGTTTTGAAGAACTGAAAGAAGTTATGTCTAATGCCCCGGTATTGGAAACTCCATATTTCTCTAAACCATTTATCATCGAGTGTGATGCTTCCAGATTCGGTATAGGTGTAGTGTTAATGCAAGAAGGGCATCCAATAGCTTTTGAAATTAGGAAGCTCAATAAAAGAGAACGTCTTAAGTCCACATACAACAAGGAAATGCTCGCTATTATGCACGCACTGTCTAAGTGGAGACAATATCTTTTGGGAGGTAAGTTCTCCATTCGAACAGGCCATAACAGTCTCCAACACCTCCTTCAACAAAAAACACTTTCCGAAGAACAACAAAAATGGATTGAAAAAATTATTGCCTTTGACATGGAGATACTGCATAAAAGAGGAAAAGACAACATAGTAGCAGATGCCTTGTCTAGGAAAGACGAAGAACCAACACTATTTGTAGTCTCAGTTGTTGTTCCTGAATGGCTTAATGAGATTTGAAGTGAGTATGCTAAGGATCCATAAATAACTGCGATAATCAATAACCTTCCAGACAACTTAAAATTTGAATGGAAGAACGACATTCTATGGTACAAAGGAAGAATCTATCTGAATTCAAACTCCAAGTTTAAATCCAAGATACTCAAGGAGTCACATGATTCACTGTCAACCGAACATGTAGGATTCTTTAAAACTTACTATGATGCATGTCAATTATTCTTTTGGAAGGGGATGCATGTCAATTATTCAGAAGTATGTGGCGGAGTCAAAGAAATAAAAGTGAAAATATTATGGCACCTGGATTTCTTCAGCCCTTAAACATTCCGAATCAGAAATGGGAAGAAATACCAATGGACTTTATTGAGGGATTCCCTGTATCTGAAGGCAAGGATAATATTTTGTAGTAGTCAACAGACTCACCATGCTCACTTTATTGCAATGAAGAAATCAGACTCAGCTAAACAAATTGCTAAGATATTCTGCAAAAATATCTATAAATTACACGGTTTTTTGAAAGTCATTGTGAGTGATAGAGACACCAAATTTAAGGGTAATTTTTGAAAAGAGTTGTTCAACCATATAGGAACCTACCTAAATATGAGTTCCGCTTACCACCCTCAAACAGATGGACAAACAGAGGTTGTCAATAAATGTTTGGAAGCCTACCTATGTTGTTTCGCTACAGAAAAACAAAATAAGTGGGCCCAGTGGTTGCATCTTGCTGAATGGTGGTATAATTCTACTTATCATACATCAGCAAAAATGACTCCATTTCAAGCTTTGTATGGGTACGAACCTCCGAAATGGAAGGATATAGCTACCGTCCACACAAATCTACCAGTTGTTAAAAACCAATTAGAAGAAACCCAAAAAATCATCTGAACCCTAAAAGAAAATTTAAATAGTGCAAGAAACCATATGAAGCAACAAGCTGACCGAAACAGAACCGAAAGAGATTTTGAAGTTGGAGAATGGGTATTTGTCAAGCTCCAGTCATACAAGCTGTTAATTTTAGGTATGTTCTATGCTGAGAGAAAATTTACTTCAATTTTCCATATTAGCTCAATATCAATTCCAGATTAGCAATCACACTAAGCATGATAATAAAATGCAGATAGAACATAAGCATAAATCGCAGAAAACAAGCCAAGACAAGAGGACACAAGATGTGGCGCCAGCCAGGGATAAACCCCAATGTGGGAAAACCCTTGATCAATTCTTCTCATATGTTCTTCAATAGTTCAGCATAGAGAGAGATAGTACATATACATAAAAAGTCAGCATCTTGACGTATCAAAATAAGAGTAGAGATCTTCTCTAAGAAGATGTCACATGAGGTAGCTGATCTGGACACAGGCGATTCCATCACCTTGCTGTACCTATCACTGTGCTGCACAATGCTGCACCATCATACCATGTCCATCATCACTGTGCTACACCATCACTGAGCTGTACCTCATCATGATGTACCCAACATGTTGCTCTTCATCATCATGTTGCACTCTATTCATCATGTTGCACTATGCATCATACTGCACTATGCATCACTGTGTTGCACCACTGTCATTGTGCACTATGCTACACCATTCATACTGTTGTACCCATCATTGTGCACTATGTTGCACCATCATACTGCTGTACCCATCATTGTGCACTATGCTACACCATTCCATCACTGTTCACTATGTTGCACCATTCCATCACTGTTCACTATGTTGCACCACTAACTGTTGTCTCTATCACCATGCTGCATCCAACTGTTGCATCTAAACATGTTGCTCCATGCACCTTACTGCACCATGTTGCTGCATCCATCACATCATGCTGCACCCCTTTACATCATGTTGCAGCATTCATCATCATGATGTCTTCAAACTAAGATAGCAGCACCAAGGTAGTCCTAGCTATGGTGCTATGGCCTGCGGCCTAGCACATAGCAGAATGCCTTTGAAACTTTACTTTCATCAAACCGTGAAAGAGTGCACACACACACACATATATATATCACTGATATACATTGCATGAAGGCAGATCCATATACTGTCATCGTCTGAAGTCATTCCTCTGAGAGATTGTATATAGGATTGTTGTAGATAACATCCTTAGGATAGCGAATAGCCTTCCTTTTGACAGTGTCTTAAGGTCTCTTATTAGACCTTCTTTTAGAGCACATGGACAGCGTTAGAAAGTTGTATATATGTCTCCTTTTTCTGCTAATAAATCTTCATACAAGCCTGCGACTAGGGCACATTGACAGAAGATTTAGGGTCTCATAGATCAGCGTCATAAGGTCTCTTAGACCTGCCTTATAGATGCCTTCTCCACTACGTTAAAGCCTTCTTCATCATGACCGTGTTAGATCATCCGCACATGACAACGTATTAGATTTAGGGCATCATTAGTGTTTACTTCCTTACTACGGCTAAGGTAGGATAGATCCTCCATGACAGCGTTAGGGTGACAGCAATAGGATCCCTTCATGACAACGATTGGATCTATCCTTTATGATTGTGTTTCAATTTGAACAACAGTTAGGGCATCCCTTATTTAGAACAACGTTAGGGCTTCTACTTAGCTATAGGTAGGGCTTCTACATCTCATTGTTTAAAGTTGTTGCAACCAGCATACAAGCCCTTGGATTTACTCGTTCTAGTCCCTTGCTAAAATGCATCCAAGTCCCTTGTTGAACTGTGTTAAACACACATGGGCAACCACAAATAGGAAAGATAAAACATGACAGTACATTTTTATTAACAAATGATTTACATTTATAGTACATGTTGTGACTGTTGGGTTTCACATCCCAAGGTCTCTTGGACTCCTTTTTGTCCATTCGGCTTCCACGCTAACCCTTTAGGATTAGGTGTCCAACATTCCCCCCCTTAATCCGAAGGTTTATGTATGAGTCCAAGAAAAGAGCTGTAATACAAAATGTGCAATAATGCATGGCAGCACTAGGCTGAATGTGCTCTATGAAATGTTGGTAAAAAGGGCGGTGGTTTAAGGATAGCCACCAACACTGGAACGCTTAGTGCAGTTCCCGGAACTCTTTCAAAACTCGCAAGAAGCTGTAAGTCTTCTGTTAGAGGAAGTGATCCTATTGTTTTAAAGAGGTAAACCTTCAACCATGAAAGGGAGGTCTTACCTCGCATAAAAGGGAGAACTTCAACCTAAAAAAGGAAGTCTCAACCTATGATGGTTTAAGGATGACCAACAACTCTGGAATGCTTAATGCAATTCCTGGAACTCTTCCAAAACTGGCAAGAAGCTGGAGTCTTCTGCTAGAGGAAGTGTTCTCAATTTTGTTCACGGAACTCTTCCAAAACTGGCAAGAAGCTGAAGTCTTCTGCTAGAGGAAGTGTCCCAGATTGCCCACTGAAGGCATGTTCACGGGCATCTTTGTCTCTGGCTACAACTCTGAAAATGGTGTGGCAGGTTGTGGCTCAGGCTCGCTTGATGTGACTTTGAAGCTTGTAGATGACCATCATTTCCCCCCCTGTCAGATACAAGGTGAGATGATGGAGAAAACTCAATTGCGAGATTGTTCAATACTCTGGAACAAGTTCTGACATGTGATTGGAATATCTTTTTGGCTATTAATGCCCATTGCCAAGAAGCGATCCATCCAAGATGAATCTTTGTTCTTGCAGGACGTTTGTTTCTGAAGCATCTGTGTGAAGAATGGGTGGTTTTATGACAATGCTTACATGGATGAAGATCAAAACAGTGATCTTTCAAATTGCCAACTCGGTCACAGTGTTGGCATTTCACATTATGTTGTTGTTGTTGTTGTTGTGGAAGAGGGGCAGAATCTGGAACAGATGGAGGTGAACTGTCATGAGGAGCAAGTGAACTGTCATGAATGAATCCAACACTCTAAAACTAAATGGGCTTGGCGTAGTCTAGAATATGAAAGGACAAGTCCTTGTCATATCTAATACCAGTTTTGTGCTTGTTGTGGACAAGCTCTTCCCAAGGTCTGATGATGGGCTTGGGAAGTGCAAGCTGAACCTCTGCATCTGCATGTAACCTTGTTGCTTTATCTGAATGAACTGTAACATTATTGACTCGCTGTTGATGGGTTGCAGTCTTAATGTTCTGAACAGAAACATGTTCAGAATGACTCCTCTGTTTTAATTCTTCTTGCTGTAGCTGAGATTCAAGCTGCAAAAAATTGATCTTTTCTTGTGCATTTTGTAGACAGACCTGAATGTCTGTGAGAGAAGCTTTGATGACTTTTAATGTGTCATGATTAGCAGACAATATCAGAGTTTTGAGGAACTCTAATACTTCATTGATTCTGGCCATTTTCTCCAATGTTAAACTTACACTTTAAACCAACTATGAACCAATGTTACTACAAGGTATTCTCAAAATTTGTTTTCTGAGAAAACTACAACAATCAAATGAGATTATCCTTGAGGAATGAACCAAAAGCAAGATTATTCTCCATAGAACAATGGTTGGTTGCATTCATATCATTGTTTTAAGAAACGGCCGAGTCAACATTGACTCGGCCGAGTTGATCCGAGTCGATGGGCTGCCAAGTGAAACGGTGCATAACTCGGTTCAGAAGGCCGAGTCATTGAATGACTCGGCCGAGTCATTGATGACTCGACCAAAACAGACCGAGTCCGCTATGAAACGGCCGAGTCGATGTGGCACGGTACCCGGACGCTAACACAAGCAATTTAACTGATTTTTTATGGATTTTAAATTCGTTTGATGGTTATTTTGGAGTTCAAACAGTTATGTGATATTGCTAATTGTAGTTTGGGGTCCATATCCCCCTCCCAAACCCTATTTAACTCACCCAAGTGCTCTCATTCTCTCACATCAATCTTATGCATTTGAGTGAGAGTCTTCCTTGAGAGTTAGTGAGCAGTTCTTGAGCTTGTTTTGGAGCAGCAGTGAGGAGTCTTGGAGGAGCATTGTAGCTGGAGTGAGGAGCTTCATGGGCAGCGATTTGGAGCAGCATTGAGGAACTGATTCTTGGAGCAAGCTTGAGGAGGTAGTTTGTGCCTGGAGGTATTTTTTTTCACCTCTATAAATTTGTTTTTACTTAGTAAATTTGAGGTGCATATCTAGAAAGCTTAGAGAGTGTTTTTTGTCAAATAAATCAACATTGAATCAAAGTTTTTTTTTTTTCATTTTCAGATTGCTTGCTTTCATTTCCTAGTCAAAAAATGGCACCTAAAGCAAGAGATCCTACTTGGGCATATGTTGAAATGGTTGATAGTCAAATGCAATGCAAATTTTGCCATAGGAAAATTAAGGAAGGTCCAGGGGGCATTAATAGGCTAAAACAACACTTGGCAGGGATTAAAGGCCAAATTACCAATGTACCTCACCAAACTCAGGACACTCCGAAGAATTTTGCAGCACAATAAAGAGAGGCTAGGCGGACATATACCTGAATTGAAAGGAAGGCAATACAAAAAATGAGTCAAACTTGCAGTGCATCTGGGTGTGAGCGCAATTGGTCTGTCTTTGAGACGATTCACACAAAGAAGAGAAACCGTTTGGATCAAAAACGTTTAAATGATCTAGTTTATGTCCAATACAACCTTCGGCTCAAACGAAACCATTTGCTGAACAAAAGACCTGATTCAGATCCCATTGTGTTGGAATACATTGATCCAACGTCAGATTGGGTAGTGGAGAGTTGTCCAGCAGAGTTTGATCCTGATGAGGATCTTGATTTAGATTTAGATATGGAGACATCAGTTGAAATTGAGCATGTTGTTCAACTTCAGCCTGTTCAGTTGAATGCAGATCCACCAGCCTCAGTCTCACAGCCAGCAAGGACTCCAGTTGTAGGTGCTTCCTCTGCTCAGCCTGAGCCACGACAGAAGCGCAGC
>APFE030147641.1:19523-71106 GCA_000404065.3 Pinus taeda
CTTTAGCTCTTGCACTAGCCAAGATACTAGTACGTAGGTGCTGGCCTACAGAAGGCTACAACCTTCTCTTTCTTCTAGGGACCATGTTTCATAAATTTTCATACTGGATCCATGAGCATCAATCAACCATTAAGAACTTCTCCATCAACCAATCACTTTTCACTAATTAGATCTGAATCAAGTAGATATTTCTCTGTCAGTTGTACCGAAAATACAGTACTAGTAACCACACACCAAAACAGAACCCAGAACACAACAGCAATGAACAAAAGCAGCAATATCACAGTTTAAAACATATACGCTACTTTATCATCTTGAAACATGTGTGCATACACATCTGCGTATAAAACAACCTGCGTATATGCGTTATGACTTCACTGAACCTGCTTGTATACGCACCTTTGCTTCACTGAACCTACGTACAGATCTATAAAGGATAATTCACTCTTTCAGATATTCAATCACTAATTAACTCATATTATCAGACTTATAGATCAAGCAAGCGCCACATCTAACAGAACAAAATCATATAAAGATACTATCATTCAAGCTTAAAGATTATGACCCATGAATAGATCTTATCCTTCTTTTGCGCTAATGTTCCTCCTTCATTCAGATCCAGATCTGCATCACAACCCAATTACCAATATACCAGCTCTAGCACTTTATCAGATATTCAATAATAATGTGGATGATCCTTTGCCACATGATCTCCTTCCTCTTTTATAGGCTTAGGCCTTCCTCAATACCATGGTCCAAAACCATAACATTTCAATACCATGAACCCAAAAACTAGGGATCAACACATCTGTCGAGACGCCATGGTCCAAAAAATAGGTTCAAGTCCCAAGGACTAACTACCATGGACCAAAAGTATGATCCCCAACATATACGCTCTTTTTCGACGTATAACCCGCGAGTATATGCGTCGTTGTTTAGATGAACCTACGTATATGACTTTTTCTTCTTTTTGAGTGCCTGAACTGAGATCTGTTACCAAAGAGAGTTGCCATCAAGGACAACACCTGTGCCATAGCACCAAGCTTGTGCCATAATGCCAACAGGTAGGCACATTGCATGGGAGTGGTGCCTCCTTCAAGAGGATCAAAGTTCAATAAAGTGAGATTTAATGGCCATTGTTTGGTAGAATTTGTTTGATAGTAATCAACAACAGTTCATCTCTATCTCTTCTTTACTTCTTGCCTTTTTATCTATAGTAAATGCAAGATAGATTATTGCAATCTATTTATTTCAATAGTTCCAGGAATGTTTGTGAAAGGAAAACAAAATGTTTTCTTTATTTCACAAATAGAATGTTTTTTATCGCTGAAGATATATTTCAGAAATATTGGTGATGTTTGAAAAGAAGGTAGGATATTATTTGTTTAAATAATTGAAATAACTTAATGTGAGATTAATTATTTGTTTAGATAATTGGAAAATATATTCTTTTATTAATATATGTAGTCTCAAGGACATGATGATAGTGATCCTAATTGCTTTGATGATGATGAGTTGTTCATTTCTCCTGACCCCAATAATAATAGTCAATAATCTTGTGGTTAGAACGAAAAAAGAACTTATTCATTTGGTTCACATTAGAAATAAAATTCCTGAGATGAAATATAGCATCAACATGTTCAATCGACATCTTCAGATATATCAGGTAATTAAAACCATATTTTAAAGTGGTATTTTTATGTCATAAGTCAATTATGGATGTTTTTTTAACTTTTACATTATCTAATCGAAAAAACATTTTCTTTCTTATATAGGACTTTGTGGTAGAGATCACACCACAACATACAAACAACACGAGCCATCTTTCAATGGTAGAAATTTTCATACATGAGGATCCCGTACTAAGAGGAGCACAAGGAAGTCAATCCGACAATGTTGACTGGTGCACAGGCTAAAGAAAACTCTAATGATTTTTTTATTGATAAAATACTTGTAATAATAATAACAGAAAAATACCAATTCAACATTTATTTCTTCTTACACTCGATGATCCATCCCCCTTTCGTCAACCTTGATGAAATCATGAGTACATGACTAGGCCGTCAAAAATAAAGAAAAATAAAAAGAAATGATTGTACTAGATATGTCATTAGAAAAATCACATACCATATCATGAAAAAACACTTTTGATGTTAAAATTTATTGAGATGAAGTATTTTGTGTCTATGATTAATGAATGTTATATGTTAATGAATAATTTCTATATGTTTCTTTATGTACATGACCTTGTTTCATATTACGTACACATTGTTTATCACAAAATTTATTGAGATGAAATATTTTATGGATCTAAAAACGAATGAATGTTTTCTATTTTTTTCTTTATGTATCTTAATTTCTTGCTTTCAACTATATCCTAGTAGATAAATTGGGTAATAGGGAATTGAGAGTGATATGAGGGTGGAGGGGTCATGAGAGCTTCCACTTTCACATGGTTGGCCCTATTCAATAAAGAATAAATTAGGATTTGGATAATCTTGGAGCAAAACACCCTTGATCCAACATAGAAACAACAATGTCAATGTTGACTTCACTGCTACTTCATCGAGTGGAGGGAGTTTTGCTCCAAGATTAAACTACTCCAATACTTTTTTCTCAAAACCAATAGGAGCTCATTTAGGTATTCATGCAGTCAAGTATTTATAATTATTATTTATTAATGCAATTAAATTAAAAAAATTCAAACTTAATCTAAGTTTTCCTCATTAGGGTCATGAATATGTGCAGGACAACTATTATCAATTCAGATGTTGAAGTGGAACAACTATCAGAAGCAAATAGCTCAAAATGGTAACGTTACATTTAGCATTCAATTTTTCGTTATTGTTATTATGCATTTTTATTATTACCAAATATTGAAAATATGTCAATTTATTCACTTTTTAATTGCACTTGCTTGAACCTATTCCCTTATTTCATATACTCTATTACATAGCTAATATTTAAATATGAAAAAATTGTGAATGAACAGGTATACAGAACAAATTTATATCCCCCTCAAGGGATCACTAGATAAAGATAAATGAGGCCTTGGATTTGTTAGAAAAATCATTAGGGTAGCATATTAATTCACCTTTCCTTTCTTTGAAATTATTTGTAACATTATATTATTCTTCTTTTGTTTATGCTTATGTTCTTATCATCAAATAAATTCCAAAAGAAAAACAATGAAGATCACATTAACACAAGACATAGGCTCTAAGCTAGGGAAAAACCCCTCTAAAGGGAAAACCCAAAAAAAAATTATGTTCTTATAGAATCAGTTTCAACGGAGACTTCCAAGACAAAACCCTCGAATAGGGCTTTGACCAAAAACCAAGCTAGCCAGCCACCCTTTCATTTGCAAAACAAGAGAATATTCTTCCAAGGATAGTGAAGCAACGTCTTCCAGTCTTCCATCCTTACCCAACCAAACTGCAACTTTCTCTTCAATTTCAAACCATAGAAACCCTATGGCACCCACATGTGTGGTCACAAAGGATAAATTCTAGAGCTTCAATTTCTTCTAAAGCGTTACTTTGTTTGCCTTCTCCTTCTTTTCTAGGATTTTTCACACTTATTCTTAATTGTAGATTGAACCCAAACTTGATGCTTGATATTTTTCCAAGGAGGTCAAAGTTCCTCTTTTATATAGCCTTCCAAGTGGTTCTTTAAGTGCACTCTAGGCTTTCTTAGTTGGCCAACTTGTTCCTGGGAGCCCTCTACACACTACCAAATACAAACTAAACTATCTTTTTCCTGATACAAATGCCTGCAAGGGTCTTTTACAAAGTGATAATGACTCTTGACTCATGAAAAACCCTAGAAGCATTTAATGGATGCTTGACCTAATGAAAACATGACTTGAGCATGAAAGCCATGCTCCAAAAATAATTTTCTTTTTAATTCTTTACATCATTTCTTTCTCCAAATAAGGTTTCCATTATTACATGAGTCAACTGACAATTATGAAGACCGAAACTAGTTACATTATTCAACACTATCTCTTAATTAGGGAGGTATTCATAATTTTCCAACAGGTACAAGGACAATACTCCCTGTGAAAAGTTCCCATAATAAGAGTTGGATTGTTAAGTCAAATGTAAGAATCAACATTATGATAAACCAACATTGTCTTTGAGGAATGAATAGACAAGCTATACTCCATTCAATATCATTATGTTGGGAGGCTTTACATGTGATACCACACTATCTCTACAAGTAAAATTACCCCATCGAATGTCCACAAAGTATGTCCTTTTAGGACTATTCTTATCTTTGATTCTTGGCCCTGAATCCTCAAAGAATATATGTCATCTTCGACCACCCTTATCTTGGATACCTGTCACATCCTCAAAGAGTGCCAATCCCTTTCCTTTCTTGGATGTTCTATCCTCAAGGAAACAGTAGCTTCTTATCCACTCCTCTACCATTCTCCCTCCAAGGCCTTCACTTACAGTTAAAACTATTAGTCCTAGTCAAGTGATTGACATAATATGCAGAGAATGCAGATGTGATGTCCAACATCACTCCCTCTCAACCAGAGAGGATATCCCTATTCTCATTTATAACTTGAGAATAGATCATTGCTCCTATTAAAGGAGACTCCTTTACTCCCCTTCAAATCTATAGGTGATTCATGACTTCCTTTATAATTGGTAATTCATATCTATACGATTTCTAGATTCTCCTCATAAGAGTACCAACTACTAGTTCTTCATAGATGCATGGATCCGTATTTTCTCCACATCTCATCGGATTGAGCCCGCTTCCTTTTCATGGAGGCATATTCTTCAATCTTGTGATAAGATCCAAGTCATTAATTTTTCACATCACTTTCAACTTTTAAATTTTAATGAATGAATTATATTGATCCTTCCTAAGTCTCTAGTTGATCATAGATTTCTCAAAAAAGTGATTTCCTTTAACCTTCAGGTTATATTCTCGCATTACTAGGTTTCTATGAGGGAAAAAACATATTATGTTTTTCTCACTAGAGTTTTTTCCTATTTAAGTTCATCTAGGGGTTTTCAATCCCTGCTGCAAAAAAATTTGGCTAGATGAAATCTACAAACCCTATGTTAAAAAAATGTAGCAAAAACCCTAAATCGTTGTTTTTATGCAAACCCTTTTATAAAAAAAATATACATGTCCAGGTACCAAATGTTAATCTTTCCCTCAATATCAACACAGTTGAACTTGTCTCAATCGTCATATTACCCTTCCACTATCTTTCCAGGTAGCATAAGAACATGTTAACCATATAACCAATAATAGATATCAACATCAGACTTACCTCAACATGATGACCTTTTCAAAACATCAACATCCTCATTTTCCATCTTCATATGAGTCTACCTTTATGCATTATAGTGCCTAAGGATCCAACTTGATTACCGAGTTACTATTTTCCTTCATTGAAATTTGATTGCAACAATTCTCTCAGGGTCTTTATAGTTCCCTCCTTCCATCATTCTCATCAAAACACATGATGTTCTTTTCTTAGTCATCCTTCTTATTTTTCTTCCTTCTGCAATATTCACCAACAAGTAGCACGAAGCAAAATATACAAGTACAAGAGCATGAATATAATTTTGATAGTCTAGGGATACCATAGTATATTAGAGGGATAATTTATATTGTTTTTAGATTGAAACCCTAAGTTCCTTTATATTTCCCTTTGAAACATCATCCCTAGGGTTTTAACCCAAATTTCCATCCAATTCCACACTCACTACGGTTTTCCATACACCCTAGACTACCTACAAACCATAGAAACCAAAAGCTAGGGTTAAAACATATTAGGGTTAGGGTTTCTTTCTTAACAAAGATTTTCCTAGTTCAAGCATCATCTAGGGTTTATAATCTCTAGATTCCAAAGGTCAAGTTAACAAACCCTATAATCATAGAAAAACCTAAGACATGTAAAAGCAGACCTTTCATCTAGCTATGCATAAAACAAATGTGCATACCTTAGTGGACCACAATCACTTGAGGTTGTTGCAAAGCCCTCTCCTTAATTTCATTTTCCAAGGTATTCTAACTTCTATAGATACCATGATCTTCTTGTTGATGCTAAAGCCAAAATTTGAATTCCAGTGATCTTTGAATGCTAAGCAAGATTACTTTTTCAAGAGACTGTTTTCTACTCTTTTACTGATTCAAGTTATCTTGTAGGTGCTGCTACATATCTTCTTCACAATCCAAGGTGTAGTTACTTCCTTAGTCAATGTGGGTGTAACCTTCAAGATTCTCTACACAAGATGACTAACAAATGGTTTGATTGCTACTATCCTTTCTAATCCAAGATGCTAGGAAATTATGCTAATTTTGGTCTTTGGCACAATCATTTTAAAATGATTCTTGACTACCCTCTGAATTAACTTATGGAATGGCCCTTAAACTAGGGCTTCCAAATTACCCCAAAATGATTTTTTAAATAGCTCTAGAACTCTTCCAAAAGGATGCATATTTAATCCTTCTTCAAAGTGTCACAATTTGTTGAAGTGAAAGGTTTCTTGGGACTTGGAAATGGCTTATTTAGGTCTCTATATTTATGAAGATGATTGTGGCCTTTTCGATTTGTTATAGCTTCAGATCAAAGTTTTCAAATAGGCCTAATATGAATTTATATAGTTCGGTCTTGGTCACTTTTACAATTAGATTTCATGTTGAGTCTTAGGATTACTTCTAGTTTAGTAAAGACATCTCAAATTTGCAATTTAGTCATCCTTATAATATTGCACAGAGCTCTATATTTATGAAGATGATTGTGGCCTTTTAGAGTGGTTGTAGCTTCAGATTAGACATTTAAAATAGGCCTAATAATTCTTTATGTAGTTCGGTATTGGTCCCTTCACAAGTAGTTTTCATGTTGACTTTTAGGACTAATTCTAGTCCACTAAAGACACCTCAAATTTGTAATTTAGTCATCCTTATAATATTGCACAGAGCTATATACTTAGTCATTCACTTTCAAATAATTTTTCGTTGCTATATTATGGACTGTGTGGTATGGGACTGATTACTACAAAATTATACCCTACTTCTCTTGGTTATCATATTGTTGAGGATGTGATTGGATTGAAGTGATGTGATGTGTCTTGCATGTAGAATGTTTTGGGATATGTGATTCATCAAAGGGAATAAAATATTTAGAGTGATGTGATATGTTGTGCAACTATAAACTAATAGTCCACATGATATGTCACAAGTAAGATTTTCCTTGTGATGCATTGGGATTAAAATAAAAAATCGGTTCACATGATATTTTGTGAGAAAGGAAACTTTCCAAGGATGCAATGAGGAGGAAGGTTCACAAAATTTCACTTCAAAATTCCCCTTTATCATGACTAATGAAAAGTTGAGGTAATTCATTTTGTTACAACATAGGAAAGTTTGGAAGGAAGCCATGTGATGCACCCAAAAAATGTTGAGATAAATATGCATTATATCATGAGGAAAGAAAAATTAAACATGATACAAGGAATGGAATGAAAGCTCCTACATCATGTGAAAAGAGAGGTTATGACAAATTTTATAAACTAAGAATGAAGTTGGAGCAATACAATAAATTTCATATAAATAAACATATTAGCATAAAATTTCAAATAGCATAGAAATCTTATTTTCCTATAGCATTTGAAGTATTAAGAATCTATCGATCATGTGTTTTTTTGTGAAGGTATTTATTTCAATACAAAATTATAAAGAAGTATAACACTTAGAATATTTTATTATATTTTCCTGGTTTTGAAGTTACCCAATGTAACATATTTCATATGAATGTGCATTCATTGACATTTTTTACATTTGTAAATCAACCAGGATTGGACATGCTGGAAACGACATTGGTTGCATTTTAAGATATATGTTTCGACAAAATTTTGGATGAAAATGGTCACAAATGTTTTTGTCACAAATTATGGTAAAATTATTCAACATGTGATGTTGGATAAATACTCTTTTTTTCCTTCTCAAAATCCCCATAGTAAACACAACTGAATAGATTAATTTAGGAGTATAAATAAATTCTAAGTTCTATACTCTTCACTAATTTGGTAAATCATGTTTCATGCAGGATTAAGCTTATATAATTATTGGTATATGTCTCTCAAGTATGGGTAGGCGTACTTCATATGATCAGGCAATAGCTTGGAAGGTTCTAAATGATGAAGATGATACCCATAGCATCATTTTGATATTTATGAATTGGTCCTTTATGTGACCATCTTTTTCATGTGGAAGAGTATATGAATACTCATTTTTGTGGAAATGAAGTATTTGGCTAAATTATTACATACTTTATAAATATTATTTTGCTAATACTCTTAGAAATCATATACCTATAGACAATTTGGATGGATTTTGTAAGTAGCACTTTGTTGTTGTATTTTGTTATATTGAAAGAGTATTAGTGAGACATTGTGGTCATTTGATTGTGGTCAATCTTTTGATTCCAGCCATTTGATGGCTATAATTTTCATAATTTTATTCTTCATCTAATTTATTGGGTGGATTTTTTTTTATTACATATTTTTTGATGTAGGAATTAAGTGTGGGTTATATTATGGCAAGTACAAGAGGATAAGGAAGAAAAATCAATAAAGATAGAGAAAGAAGAAGAAAAGGTGCCAAAGGTAAAAAAAACCTAGAGAATTGGGTAAAAACAACTCATCTTCTTCATCTTCTAAGCTTCCTTTCAGAGTTGAAGCGAAGTTTGAAATACCCATGTTTGATGGACAAGTTAACATTGAAGTATTAAATAGTTAGTTGAAATAAATGGGAGTTTATTTTGGCCTTTATCAAATCCAAGAAATGCAGTAGATTTTTGTTGACTGGTTGAATATAATTAGACATGCTCTATTGTGTTCAGAGAGCTATGTGGTTGCACTGAAGCTAGGATAGAATCTCATGCTCACAAAATTGGAGGGCTTCAAGACATTGATGACATTATACCTTTATCCCATATGATATGAAGAGGATCCACTCATGAAATGGTATTACCTTAGGTAATAATAGTGATAAGTGGTGCAAGAATGAAATTTTGAATTTAGGAGGCAAGACATTCGGTTGTGTGTCCCTTTAAAAGTTCTAGGCACTACCCAATACACCTAAATATTTTCTAGCATTTGTCCTTAGAAATAACTTTGTTTTCCATAGCTTGCAAAAATTGACAACAGTGATCAGCTACTAACCTTATCTTTTCCAAAGCAATTTTTGTGTTGACCGTTATATCATGCTCCTTATAATAGTAGTCTCTAGTGATTGTTAATTCAAAAAGGTAAGCCGATGAAACATCCATAAATGATATTTCAATGAGTACTGATACAATGAAGATGATGCTCATAGTGAAGGATATGAATGCCCTAGACTAGATGTAAAGTAAGTTATATGAAGGGAAGCTTACTGTAGCCAGCCTATCTTGGAAAATAAGATTTTTTTTTTTGATGCTCAGGCACCCATCAAATATTCAACGTTAAGTGGACATTGTCAGATTTTTGGAAAATGTAACTAGGTTTGGTCTTCATTAAATGTATTTGAGTCATCTTGTAATGTACTTATCAAAATAATAAAGAAAAATAAATTTTTATTATTATTATTATGACTTATTAAAGCATGGGTTTTCATGGCTTGGGTCACCATGTTTTAGGTTAAAGTCCCCATTGAGGACTTCTAGGATTTGTTTTGAGTCAATAAAGTCATTGTACTTTTAAAGATACCCTTATTGGGATTTTGAATCATGTAAAAATGTTAAGTATTGTGTCAAACTTAATTTATGTATCCTCTACATCAAGTCTTCCTAAGGAAATCAATTGGACCTCCCTTGAAGCATATAAATAGAAGCAAGTCGAATTCATTAGGAGCACACTCTCTCACAAGAAAAGCTGATATCTCTTGAATTTAGAAGAAGTGAGAAGTAGAAGAAGAAGTGGAAGTAAGTGCAAGTTCGGTGGAGTCTAAGAAGAAGAAGAAAAATGAAATTTTGGTGCCTCTCTCTCTTTATTTCATGATCTAGTTTGGAAGATCAAAGTCTTCCAAGTTTTGTTGATGCTAGAAGCTACGACATAGTCAAAGTTGCAGGAACAAAGGTCAATTATTTGGGAGGATGACTTGGTGTGGAGGGAAGGTTTGGTATTTGTCTAGGGTGAAAGGTCTCAAAGAATACTATTGAAAGGAATAAAATTTTGACTAGATTTTCCCCTCAAAAGGAGTTTTGCCTTGGCATAGTACCTATATCTGGTTTCCATTGATTTATGTGTTTTTTCGTTGGTAATTCCTTGATGAACTAAAGACAGAAGATATAAATAAAAATTAATAAGAAGTTAATAAAATCACACATAGTTATCAATTATAAGAAAATCTTTCTCCCAATCTGATTTTGTAACACAAATACCTAACATTATACGGACAGAACAAAGGATGGGAGATATAACACTCTCGTCACAAAAACTTATTATAAAATTGATTATCTGACATTGAACCATTGGAAATATGACTCCAAACCAATGAAAAAAACCATCTGACCCATTAGACTAGACTTATAAGGCATCAAATATCTGATGTCAAAGTTTCCGATGTTGAAACTCATTTTTTGGATCTAGGGTGGTGGATATCCGACGTTTAGCCCATCGCATATCTAAAGCATTTTGGTGTCACAAAAAAACCTCAAAACATTGGATGATTAAAGAAAACTTTGGCCATCTTTGGCATTGGATATTCGACATCAGTCCCGTCGAATATTCAACACTTAACAAAGGGTTGACTATTCGACAAAATCCCATCGACGAAAATTATGACTCCATTGTGTCATATAGCCAAAAAGCATAATTCAAATAGAAAACAAATATACATCTTATTTTTTCCCAATTTTTACTAGTTGAAAAGAATCAAATAAATTATTCAACTCCATGCACTAAAGGCGAGAGAAATACAATCAATCTGGATTCGTATTAAGGACCACAAAGGTGTAATCAAAATATTTGCAAAGCAAGGCAGAAGGTAGGTGTTTGAAGGAAGGGTTTGTATTTAGATATATGATGACAACCACAATGATGATACTTCCATCTATAGAAAGCCAAATTGGCTTCTTACTCAACAACTTGAATGAGGCCGACTATCTCTCTACTACATTCGAGCTTACCCATGTATGTGTCCAATTCTACCCTGTACTCTTCTGCAATTTAAATTCCTTTATTTCTATTGAATTCAACAAATGGTTTCACAAACTGATTTGTCCCTTTACACCATAGCACCAATCTAATCTTCCATAGTTGTCTTTCTTTCTTTTCTATTCAACATTGCAACTAGTTGTTGTTTTTTTTTTCTATTGATTGTGATTGGTATGTCCCATTGTTGAGGATTCATTAAGATAGTAAAGAAGTTGGTGAAGGAATATTGTAAAAATGTGCAAACTAGTTGTGAATAAATCATTCTTAAAAGAACCATGTTTTGAACAAATGTTTTCCTTAAATAAGATTTTCTTGCAGTTGACTGCAGTTGCATGTAATTGGAAACTTTATATCATAATAGTCAAATTCTAAAGCTAAATTTTTATTCATTTTTTTCTATATAACATACATAGAAGTTTATAAAACATTTAAAGTGGGATGGAGCCCAAACCTCATTATGTGTGAATAGATAATAATCTGAATAGTACAATTTTTCCCATCTGTGTAGAATTATTACTTCCAACACAATATCCCCACACGTATAGGGAGGGTGTGTGTAAATGTGTATAAATATGTGTCTTTTTATGGTCTCTTTTAAAATAATCTTCCTCAAATAAATTGATATTTATCTGCATCCATTGAAGGCCAGAGAAGAGAATTGATTTGGATCCATATACAAGAGCAAAGAGGTGTATTCACAATTTTTGCAAAGAGAGAAAAAGGGTTAGGATTAAAAAGAAGTGTTTCTATTGAGGTATACTACAATCACCATGATGGAAAACTTCCAACCTTGTCAATGCAAGTTGGTCTCTTTCTCAATATCTTGATTGAGGCCAATTATCTATCATTTGCAAACAAGCTTACTCATGTATGTGTATAATTCTATTATATCTCTTCCCCAATTTAATTTTTTTAATTCCATTGATACAATAGAGTATTTTCACAAATTTATTCAACCCTTTATACCATATCCCTGAGCTATGATCCAACGAATGCCTAAGATTAGCCAAGAAAAGAAGCTTAGGCTTGCATTTTATTGAAGCAAGAAAATTTTGGTTTGCTTAACAAAAGGGCACTTCGAGCCTTAATTTCAAGGAAAACTTGAATGATTCAACTTGGAGAGTATTTTTTTTCTCAAAGCAACATTAATAATTTATTTTTTTCTAATTTAGTGATCAGAAGGTCAAAATTAATGTAAATGAAAGTGCTATAGCAATCGTACTTCACTTTGTGCCCCAAAATGTGTTAACAGTTTGCAAACAATAGAAACTTACTAGAATCAAATTAGTGTGTAAAATTACTACTTAAATAGTATACAATTTTAATCAACCATATTGGCCAAGAAATGAAGCATGAGCGTGCATTTTAGTGAAGCAAGGCAATTTTGGCCTACTTCACAAAAATGCTGACCCAACCTTCATTTCAAGGCCAAATTGAATTATTCAACTTGGAGAGCATTTTTTACTCATAAGTAACATTAATAAAAATATATGTTTCTAATTTAGTGATATTAAGGTTGAAGTTAATCTAAACGAAAGTGTTGCAGCAATCGTAGTTCATGATGTCCCCCCAAAAGTGTCATCAATTCGTGAACAACAAAAACTTACTGGAAGAAAATTAATGTGTAGAATTACTAATTAGATAGTATACAATTTGAATCAATCATATTTTTTTCCAATAAATTAATCTTGGGTGTGCATTTTCATGAAGCAAGGCGATTGTCCTTCTTCACTAAAATGCATGCCCAACCTTTATTTCAAGGCCAAATTGAATGATTCACTATGGAGAGTATTTATTTAGTCATAAGTAACATTTATACTATTATTTTTTTCTAATTTAGTGATCTAAGGGTCGAAGTTAATGTAAATGAATGTTTTGTAGCAATCATAGTTCAAGGTGTCCCCCCAAAGTGTCAACAATTTGTGAACAACAGAAACTTACTGGAAGAAACTTAGTGTGTAAAATTAACAATTAAATAGTATATAATTTAAATCAATCATATTGGCCAAAAAGTGAAACATGGATGCACATTTTAGTGAAGTAAATTTTGGCTTTCTTCACAAAAAATGCATGCCCAAACATCATTTCAAGGCCAAATTGAATGGTTCAACTTGAACAATATTTTTCTACTCATAAATAACATTATTATAATCAATTTTTTCAAATTTAGTGAATTGAAGGTTGAAGTTAATGTAAATCAAAATTTTGCAGCAATCGCACTTCACAATGTCCCCCCAAATGTGTCAATAGTTTGTGAACAATAGAAACTTACTGGAAGAAAATTAGTGTGCAAAATTACTAATTAAATAATTTAGAATTTGAATCAATCATATTGGCTAGGAAATGAGACCCGTGCATGCATTTTAGTGAAGCAAGGAAATTTTGGTCCGGCTTCAAAAAAATGCACACCCAACCTTCATTTCAAGGCCAAAATTGAATGATTCAAATTGGAGATTATTTTCTAATTCATAAAAATTAATTTTCTTTAATTTAGTGAACTGAAGATAAAAGTTAATGTAAATTAAATTGTTGTAGAAATCATAATTCATAATGTCCCCCCAAATGCGTCAACAATTTGTGAACAACAGAAATTTACTAGATGCAAATTAGTGTGTAAATTTACTAATTAAATAGTTTACAATTTGAATCGATCAAACTGGCCATGAAATGAGTCATCGGTGTGCATTTTAGTGAATCAAGGAAATATTGGCTTGCTTCAAAAAAAAATTCACTCTCAACCTTCATTTCAAGGCCAAATTAAATGATTCAACTTGGAGTGTATTTTTTAACTCGTAAGTAGCATTAATACAATTAAATTTTTCTATTTTAGTGATCTGAAGGTTGAAGTTAATGCAAATGAAAGTGTTGCAACAATGCAGTTTATGGTGTCCACCAAAACGTGTCAACAGTTTGTGAACAACAAAAAATTATTGGAAGAAAGTAGTGTGTAAAATTACTAATTAAATAGTATACAATTTGAATCAATCATATTGGCCAAGAAATGAAGCATGGGCATGTGTTTTAGTGAAGTAAGGCATTTTTGGCCTGCTTCACAAAATTGCATGCCCAACCTTCATTTCAATTCCAAATTGAACAAATCATCTTTGAGAGTATTTTTTACTCATAACTAACATTAATACAATTAAAGTTTAATATTTTAGTGATCCTAAGGTCAAATTTAATGTAAATGAAAGTGTTGCAGCAATCATAGTTCACGGTATCCCACCAAAGGTGTCAATATTTTATGTACAATAGAAACTCAGTGGAAGCAAATTAGTGTGTAAAATTACTAATTAAATAGTATACAATCTGAATCAATCAAATTGGCCAAGAAATAACGCTTGGGCATGAATTTTAGTGAAGCAAGGCAATTTTGGCCTACTTCACAAAAATGCACACCCAGGCTCCAGTTCAAGGCCAAATTGAATAATTCAACTTCGAGATAATTATTTTACTCATAAGTAACATTAATACAATTAAAGTATTATAATTTACTTATCGGAATGTCAAAGTTAATGTAAATTAGTGAAGCACAACAATTTTGGCATGCTTCACAAAGATGCACACCCAACCTTCATTTCAAGGGAAAATTGAATGATTCAATGTGGAGTGTATTTCTTTACTCATAAGTAACATTAATATAATTAATTTTTTCTAATTTAGTGATCTGAAGGTTGAAGTTAATGTAAATGAAAGTGTTTCAGCAATTGTAGTTCACGATGTCCCCCCAAAAGTGTCAAGAGATTGTAAATAAAAAAAATGTACTTGATGCAAATTATTGTGTAAAATTGCTAATTAAATAGTATACATATTTAATCAATCATATTGGCCAAGAAATGAAGCATGGGTGTGAATTTTAGTGAAGTAAGGCAGTTTTAGCCTACTTCGTAAAAATGCACTCCTAGCCTTCATTTCGAGGAAAAATTGAATGATTCAACTTGGAGAGTATCTTTTTACTTGTAAGTAACATTAATGAAAATAGATATTTATAATTTTTCAAATATGTGTTTTTGTTTTCCAAGAATACTCCAAATTGCATGGATTTCATAGGGTAAAAGTCAACGTTTGTGTGCCTGAAATAAATGCACACTAGGACCTGTAATTAATCAATGGTGATATAATGATCATTCCATCATATGGGTTTGTGAAATTATATCTCATCCTTTTGGTGTAAAAACACCCTAATGGGTCTTAGTCTTGTGGTGTAACAATGCCCTCATGGGCCTCAGTGTTTTGGTGTAACAAGGCACTAACGGGCCTCAGTTCTTCGGTATGACACATTTGGATTAATGATTATTGTTGATCATCAACAATAAATTCTTTAGAGCGTGTAGAGGGTTTTTACCATCCTAATTTACTATACAATGGCGAACATTACATAAAAGTAGTCTTCCATAGGTTATGTCCCTTGAAATTTGATAAAGTTCCTGCGCTCCCCATTTTATCCATGAAACATTAGTTTTGGTGTACAGAACGAAAAATTACCTCACATGGGATAAAGACTAATTTAGAGACTATGGAAATATTATCACATTATTTTTGTTTCAAGAATGAGTTAGTTTACACAAATGGTGTATTAATTTTGTAGCTTTGTAGGAATGATTGACTTAAGGGGTTGACTTAACAATGTACTAGGAGTGTAATTGAAAAAAAGTTGATTATAAAATCAACACATTCAATCTTGGGGTGACTTACTTGGCATAAACTCAAACATTAAAGTTCCTTGGGCGTATACCTTAATCTTAAGCATAGTGAATTTCAATTGCACACATTTGACATTTATTCAAGTCATTTAAATTTTATGCATATCTCACATTTGATTGAATAATGTGCACCTTATTGAATTATTTAAAGGCATTGATCATTCATAAATTCACTTCTAAGATACATTTTCCTTGTTTTCCATTGCATCTATTTCAAACATTTTTTAATGGATAACAAACCTTACATTTTTGGAAGAGAATTTACAATTTATGGCAATGCTTATTTTTTATACCTGAATGGATGGTTCCATAAAAATATTTACAAATGATAATATATTCCTGGATCACCAAAAATTTTCTAAGGTTGAATACATAACTAACATGGTTTACTCAATCATAACTTTCTAACACCATTTAAACTCTGCTCATGAACTTTGTTAGTGTTCGAATATAATGTATTGAGATATACTATAATGACCATGATGAAAACAATTCCAAATTTGTCAACCCTTTTTCTCAATATCTTGAATGAGGACAACTATCTATAATTTTCCAATGATCTTACTCATGTATGTGTATAATTCTATTATATCTCTTCCCCAAATTAATTTTTTAATTCCATTGATTTCAACAGAGGATTTTCACAAATCGTTTCAACCCTTTATACCATATCCCTAATATACTATCCAACCCTTAGTTATCTTGTCAATTTCAGAACTGAAATTTAATGCCTGAGAATAGGTGCTTATTGGTAATAATACAATTAAAAAAAAATATGTAAGTGGATGATGGGATGTATTAAAACGATAATGTATTCATGCTTTTTTGAACATTTGATTTCTATGAAACTTTGTAACACAATCATCATCTATACTAGTAATGCAATAAGTTTAACAACGTTAAATATTGTTTGAGAAAAAATAAAAATAACTTGAGAATCTTCTGAACCCCATTCTCATCATTGCATCTTGAGAGTCGGGTCTAATTAACAACCACCTTCTCAGAACTCAAGAAAATAAATGGGGTGTTACAATTGCATCATATATACTAATTTTTTTTACTTTTTGGCATGAAAATCAGTGCTTTAGAGGTAGATTGTTATGTTTTCACAACAATATTTACATGATTCACAATTTGAGAAATCAATCTTTGGTGTAATTTCATATTCCAGGTTCGATAATTATAGGTCATTTATAGGCTATATATTTCTTCAAATTTTCACTTTTAATTGAGTATTTTTCAGGTCCCAAAATTGTCATATTTAATACATCTTTTTTCCTCCATGATACCTTATTTTACCCGCTTTGTTTTACCAATTTGTGGCACCTTTACCACACACTTCTTCACATTTTTTATGCAACAATGAAGAATAGGGCTTAATTTTATTTTAATCAAAATTTATTTTTTTTATGTATCATTTCCAAATTTTATGAATCACTACTATGATTTATTCAGTTCTTGCAGCAGTGGTATATTTCCTGCACCCATTTATGGTTTGACAGATTGGCACACTTTTGGGAGAAAAATGGGACATGCTTTGTGTTAACAATGATTTTTTAATGCTCCCACATGAGTCAAAACACACCCAGATCATAGGGATGGATTTCTAGAAGATAATTAATGTTTTATCCCAAATTCACGACAATTTTAAAATAACCAACTTCCTTCTCGATTTTTGTCTAGATGGGGTCGAATCTGAAAATGTTTGGACAATATTTTTGTTCCCAATATATAAAATTGAGTAATATGTAGGTATTTTTGCAAAATTTTCCATGGTATCGGAAATACGAAAGATTTTTTGGGGTCAATTTGTTAAAAATGCACAATTTTCTAGAATTTTGAATCATGCTTAGATTTAAAAAAAATGGGTTGTTATAGCTTAAATTTGAAATATCACATTTATAAAAATATTAATCATGGCCATGCGTTGAGGAGAGGATTTTATTATAGCCTTGTATTGTTGGTTTTAACATGGAGCAGATGGCCTTGGATGTAAAAGACTAAGCATATTTCAATACAATATTCATGCCAGGTTTCTTTTCTATCTTTTGGTGTATTCAATGAACAATTTCATCTTGTGATTTAAGCTTTTCCTAGAGGGTTTGAGTTGGTTGGTTTGGGCCCAACCAACCCATCTCATCACCACTCATCTACATTTATCCTATAGTAGCTTGTTGAATTATTAAGTTGTGTGTGAGATTTCTCATTAAGTAGTGTTAACTGTCAAGATTTCTTTTCAAACTTACTAATCCTTTGTGTATGGTTTATGATTTTTCTTTCTCTAATATCTGCAAAAGTTGTTAATATATATGTATTTTGTACTTGTTTCATGCTAAAGATCTGGAAATCATGTGGTGAATGTTGCCAAGAAATTTTATGTGCCTCTCTAGCATGAGCAGTAACCATAAACTATAACAATCACCTATTATTTTTCTCTAAGGATAGTCATTATTACAACTTATGGTTTAAGGTTTCAAGAATTCCTATTCAAGTATTGATATAGAGGTCAATTCAAATACGAGTTATAATCACAACTCTAGAACTCTTTACCTATATAAGATAATGTATTTCTAGACCTTGGAAACTTTGGTAACTTGGATCCTGAGTTACATTACAAGACCTTTGGCTATTGTTATACGCCTTTACAAGTTTTTAGAAATTGGAAGGAATTATAACATGATTAAGGCCTAAGAAGTCACGTATATAAGTTTTAATGCACTGAGTGATCTTGAACTATTCAAAACTTCTCTCAATACAAACTCTATAACATTCTCAATTGACCTCTTTTGATAAGAAACAAAGTTAACGAATTTTATCATTACAGTTTCATTATTTTTATATCGCTCTTACTTGACCTGCAACGTTTGAAATCTTAAACATTCCAATCATAGATTTATACTAATGACTTTCACTTATAGCTATTGGTCAGCATTTCTTGACAAGAACAAGTATTTTATTAACAAATTCATATAATTGAGGCCAAACATCTAGTCTTTTAAGTTATCTACAAGTCGATTCACTATTATGCACTTGTAATTTGTTTAGGTACTTATGCACCATATTCTTATGCTGCATTCATTTAATTTCGGGTGTTGACTTGTATTCCTTTTATGCTTATATCTTTTAAGAGAGATTATTTATTGAGTATTGGTTCATGCTCTTAGAATTACAAAGTGCTTTATGTTTGGTTTCCTTCTTGCACTAGTTTTGATGAAATAATGTTTCTAGATCTGTCATTTATTTTGAGGTGAAACATTTGTTGAGGGTATGTATGGTTTTGATTATAGAAATGATATTTTTGCTCATGTATGGAATAATTACAGTTGATGCATTTTATTGACACCTTATACAATTTTTCATCTATTTCCTTGTTTTCTTGATTAAATAGAGGTTGAGTGAAGACAAAATAAGAGTGTAAGATTGATATTAGTGTTTTATCATTCATTGTGTGCTCTACTTGGCTTGAGGAGTAATTAGACTTGTCTTTTTCTTATCTCAATAAGAAAAGAAAAGTGGCTTTCTTAGTTAAATAAGGGGCTAGTGATCAAGTTTCTAGTTAATTAGTATTTAGGGTTTTTCTTGCCAATAATTAGGTTTTTCTCCTTAATTCAGATTTTGCATTTCAGTTATTGATATTTAGGGCTTGGTTCCAATTTCTGGTAGACTACATGATTAACGTTTTCATTAATTAAGGTTTTTTTTTCTAATGAATGCCTTTGATTGCAATATTGATTAGTGTTTACATGATATTAAAGGTGTGTGTAGATAACTTCTAAACAAATTCAAGTTTTGTTTTGCATGTTCCTGAAATCTTTCTGTGGTATTTCTAATGTTTCAACTTGAATTCCAAGGACCTTGGACTGATATTAAATTTTGGTCCATTAATGTACCCCATACTACAAACAACCATATTCAATTGAACATATTGATTATTTTATATGTAACTATTTTTCCCTCCCCAATTTTTCATAACTTAGATAACCATTAGGTAGGGACCTGTAGGTTCTATGTTATTTTTCTTTTGTAGTAAAATATTTCTGAAGAATTTACAAAGTTTTATAATATATTGAAATTTGTATAATTTACAATCTATAAAGTTTCAATGTCTAATTTCTTTAAGCCTAATTATTTAAAGGGTTTTAGCTCAATGGAATAGAACTTGCTTTACAATCAAGAGGTTAGTGGTTTGATTCCATCATGCCCTAATATTCATATGGAATGCAAAGATAATTTTTTGGTGGAAAAGGCAGCGAAACTAGAAGCGATATTGGAAGAAAAACTTAGTGTTACCTGAGAAGCAAAAAAAGAAACAATTTAGGTAGAAAAAAAGAAGTAATAATGGAATAAATAATAGTAGCCAAACTTGGCGTTACCTAAGAAGAAAAAAATAAATAAAAAATCAAGTAGCAAAAAGGCAAGTAATAATGCAAGCAATATTATAATCCAGACTTGGTGTTCCCTAAGAAGAAAACAAAGAAGCCATTTAGGTAGCAAATCAAGAAGTAATAATGGAAGAAATATTAGAAGCAATAAAACATGATATAATGGAAGCCATATTAGAATCTAAAAGAAGATTCCATAAGGGAAGAAAATCTATATGCAACAAGTGATGCCATATTGGAAGAAAAACTTGAAGCAACAATGACGTTATACTGGAAGCATAACTTAGTCTAAATTACAAAGCCAAAAAATAAGTTATTTTCAATGTCATACCAGAATAAAAATAGGAATTACAATTGGGAGAAAAACTAGAAGTACAAATGGACACAACAATGGAAGCAAGTTGAATAGAAGAAACAGTTCTCAACGCTAAACCCATTGTTATTTCTGATGCTATTTCTAGCACTATTTTCGGTGCTATTTCTGGTGCTAAACTTGGAACAATTTCATTATCGATACTAAACCTGATGTTATTTAGAGTGCTATTTCTGGTGCTATTTCTGGTGCTATTTCTAGTGCTAAACCCAACCTTATTTTCAGTGCAAAAGTGAAATGCAATTTTTTGTTGGGTTTTGCGCCTCCAAATGAACCCAATTAGGAGGCTCAAATACATTGATTTTTGGTGCTATTTTCAATGCTAATGGCTTGTTTTGTTATAGAGTTCATAAAACCCAAGTCATGTGTTGACCTTCATTTTTGGTCCATTTTTTCTTAAGGAAACTTACTTAATTATTATATTATCCATCCATTTTCCATCACATCCACCTCAATTTGATGTATTTTATGCATATTCATGTATTTAATTTTAATTTTGCAATTTCTAAAAGACTTTATGAAAATTGAATTTCAAGTGCAATTTTTGGACAAAATCAGAAATTCCTGTAATAGCTATATGGATATCATATTTCCAGGACACCTAGGCTCAAGCTGGATACATGTATGGAAATCATGGGAACTAGGACTGAACTAACTTCAATTGGTTCGGTCAAAACAAGCTAAATCAGGCCCTATCAAAGCTGGTCAAATAGGACCAGTGATCCAGAAAATCCGTAGGAAATGGGGCAGTTTTATGATTTCATGGGATTGTCCATATTTTTAGTGATAGATTGGATGGATTCGACTTGGATAGATGGGTATGAGTAGATATATTTGTTATAAAGACTTTAGATTAGTTTGTTTCATGACCTTCCATTTATGCCAAAACTTTGAAGGCTTATGGCATGTAGTTTTGTATAATTTTATGCTGAAACATTTGAATATTTGAAGTTAATTTGAAGAACTTGTTCTACTTCCATTTTTTTGTTCATTGGTGTGGATGAGTGAATAAAGTTTCAGTAGTTGATAACATCCTCAAGTGTGCAAGGCAAAGGTAGAGGGCCCCCACTCCAAGCTAAGTAAACTTCATTGTTAAACTAGCTTAATTTTCATGAACTAGTTGCTTCTTGTTTACTTGTTTTATTTCAGATTTTGTTACTTGAATTGATGTCTGATGATTTATGTTTCTGGTGAATCTTAGTTTTTTTATCATTTTTATAATAAGGGACAACAAAGTATTCAATTTTAACCCTCCTATCGAATTAAGGGATCAAAACTAGAATTTATCTTTATTGTATTCAAGTAGTTTTATACAATTTCAGTTTTCTAGTAGTTGCATAACGATGAATCAATTATGATGAGGAATATCAAATATATCTTTAGTTAGGAGTCTCCTTCATTGTTTATTTATGCATCTTAAGATGTTGTTAATCAATGATTTTTTATTTATATTCATCAAAGTGATATTGAAGAAGAAAGACACAAATGGGTCTCTTAAGTTAAGAGCCACTTAATTTCTCATATATTGCAAGAGTGAATTAGAAATTATTTAAATAGATTTATATTTGTAATGTGCCCTTCCTTAATTCCTCATATTTTATCTTCTAAGCTTGGCTACATCTGATATCCATACATTGTGGACATCCCTCCAAGTTTTACAAACTTGGATTGATAATGAATGCTTGTGTTAGTTAATTAGCCCAACATTTTGGCACTATTGTCGGGGAGGCATTCATAAACATAGTCAAATAGAAGACAAAACAAAAATCTAAAAAATTTGATAAAACAAAAACAATAAAAATTCAGTTATGTTATGTTTTTCTTAGTTATGTTTCTTAATGCGTAGAAATAGAGATCCTAAAGGTAGATTTATTAACCAAGACACCCCATCAATAGAAATAGGACCATCAAAACTAACCACACCGGTTGCTAGTAAACTAACAATAGAGGAATTAGAATAAAAACAAAAAACAGGACAAAGATTAACTTTAATTGAAAGGAAAACCTTGTTAGCCTCGGAAGTGAAAAGAAAACAAACTCCAATAGTAACACCTACTTCAAGAAAACAAAAAGAAATTGCTAAAGTACATTATCCCATTTTTTAGTCCATATATCAACCTATTTTCAAAAACAAAGAACAACAAGAATCTCAAATTGTCATCGAAATAGTTGAAGCTATGACAAAAGAAGGGCAAGGATCTGTTATTCTTACTCCTTAACAAATACTTTAATATGAATGACAACAAAGAAAATGGAGAAGACAAAGAGAGGAAGAAGCAAAAATATGAAATGATAGAAAGACAAAAGAGGGTAGGAAAAGACATAATGATAATGAATAGGAAAATATTGATGATCAGGAAGCTACTTTTGGCTTTCCAATATTAGAGACAAGTGCAATATTAGGAGAAGATGTGAAAATGAAAAACATTCCACCTTCTACATTTCCTAACTTTTATTGAATGTCAACAGAAGATCCCAATTCATTTATGTCTGAATTCGACATCTTGGGTAGAACTTATGGATATACAGACGACACACACAAACTTCGTCTCTTTCCTGCTACTTTGAAAGCATCAACATTAAAATGGTTCATGGGTTTGGGAGAGCAAACAATAACTTCTTGGGATGAAATGAAGAAAATATTTCTTAAAAAATACCAATCCTATTGTAGGCCTAGGGACTCGAAAGAGGATGTTTTCAGAATGACACAATAAGAAGACAAAAGTTTAGCAAAATACTTAGAAATATTTTCTTACAATCTACAAAAATCTAAAGAACACTCACTAAACGAAGAAACCATTCGAACAATATTTCTCAAAGGTATAAGAGATGAGTACCTTGACATTCTAAATGTAATGGGCAAGGGTGACATTTCAAACTTGCCGTTTAATGAAATTGTAGAATTGTGTCAAAAATATTCTAGAGGAAGATCAAAACCTGGAAGAAGAGATGTTAGTTCAAAAGTAGCAAAATCAGCAGTGGGAGGGGTGACAAGAGCAGAGATAGGAAGCTTGCTGGAAAACTTCAAAACTGATCTTCTAAGCACATTAGGGACACAAGTAGATGGTCTAAAAGTAAACAAAAGGAAATAAGAACAAGAAAATTTTTTAGCAATCTTTTGTCCCAAATGTAGAAAGAAGAATGCATTAAGAGAATGTCCTTTAGATAGTGTTCAAGTATGTGGCATTTGCACAGAAAACCATTCAACAGAAAACTGTCTAATGTTGAAAGAATTGCAAATGAATCCAATGAAAGAAGTACAAGGAGCAGAAGGTTTCTATTATGTGGCAGCCAAGGATTCCTCAACAATTTCCTTAGCAATCCCCTCAACAACACTATCAATATCCTCCTCAAAACTCTTAGAATAACCCAATGCCATGGAAAGCTTGGCCTCCACAACAATATCAAAACCAACATGCACAAGGTTGGAAAGGATATGGTTATGGAAACTAGCCACCTCAACAAATGTATCCTCAACAATACCAACAGTAATACCAGCAACAATATCAACAACCATTCCCATACCAACAGTTCCAACAATATCCATAATCCATGCCATTTCCACAAAATAATTCCGCACCATTACTAACACAACCACAACAGCTATAGCTGCCTTCAAACCCGCCCAGACCAATTCAACTACCAGCTAAACCAGTGGAAAATCCAAGCAATAAAATTGATAAGCCTACATACAATGTGGAAGAAGCAAAATATTTTCCAACATACTCCATTCTTCCCATAAATGATGTCCACTTAAGGTCTAGGAAAGTACTGCATAAGAATTCTCCTCTGATCATAGAAGAACCAGTTGAACAAGGAGAACAACTTGAAATATCACATTCATAAAATCAAAGTCAGAAAGGAAAAACTATAATAACCCAAACATCACCCTATCCAAAAAGGTTAGTACAGAAAAAAATTCAAATGACCCTTCCTGAATCTGATATTTTGGATGAGTTGAAAAATGCTTATGTAAAAATTCCTTTATTACAAGCGATCAAAGAAATACCAATTTATGCTAAAACAGTAAAGGAATTATGTATCAAGAAAATTGGTAAAAAGAAGAAGGATCCTACTACAATCCAAGTCATTGAAAAACTAGCAAGCCACATGTCTACAAAGAAAGTAGTAGAAAAATATATTGACGCTGGTATCCCTATGGTTACTTTTTTCAATAAACAAATTTTCAGTTCGAAACACACTGATAGATTTGGGAGCAGATATAAATGTAATGACTACAAAGACAATGAAACATTTAGATTTAAACAACATTAGATCTACTATTACTATCTTAGGGTTAGCAAACAAATATAAAGTTATACCAGAAGGAATTTAGAGGATATCATAGTCTCTTTGGATTAATGGGAGCATCCTGTAGACTTCCCCATTTTGCATCCAAAAACAAACTTGGGAGGACATCCTCTAATCTTAGGCAAACCATGGTTAGCCACTGTTGATGCCTTTATAGGATGCAGATCTGGAAGTATGATTGTTGCACATGGAGATGAGAGAAAACACATCACACTTTATTCTCCAGCACAAGCACCTTCTTTAGTATCAATGCTTGAAGGACAAGAACAACAACAAAATAAATCAGTTCTAAGTATTAACCAAGTCTTTGATCTTAGAGAAGAAGAGGAGAATGAAGATTTATTGGATCCTTTCATATCAAAACCAAATATTTCAGAGCAGTTTAGAGTAGCTCAGTATGAAGTTGCAAGTAATATTTTTAACCATTGTTTTTAGGAAACCTGCACAATCCAATCACTACAAGAATCATTCACAAATATTTTTCCTGAAAACATAGTTACAATTACAACAACCAAAACAATTGAAATTTATCCTAGAAAACATTTGAACATTGATAACAACTTACAATCGTCACAAGAGCAAGAGGTAATAGCATTATTACAGAAGTACTCAAAATCTTTTGCCTGAGATTACACAAATATGCAAGAAATTCATCCCTGCACATGTATCCACCGCATCTACACTGATGACTAGATTAAACTAGTAAGCTAGCCTCAAAGGCAGATGAACCCCATGATGAAGGAAATAGTTAAATAAGAACTACACAAACTATTACAAGTTTGGTTCATCTATCCTATATCTAACAGTTAATGAGTTTCTCCCTTAGTGGTAGTACCAAGGAAAAATGGGAAGGGGAGGATATGTGTAGATTATCGGGAATTTAATAAGGCAACATTAAAAGATCATTTCCCACTACCATTTACTGACCAAGTCCTAGATTCATTAGGTGAGAAGAAATTTGTTTCTTTCCTAGATGGGTTTAGTGGGTATAATCAAATTAGAATAACAATGGAAGACTAGGACAAAACAACATTTACCTGCCCATGGGGAATATATGCATACATTTTTTTTCCATTTGGGCTATGTAATGCACCTACAACTTTCCAAAGAGAAGTTCTAGCAATATTTGTTGATCTGATCCATGAATGTGTAGAAGTCTACATGGACGACTTCACTGTATATGGAAACACATATGACAATTATTTGAAAAAGCTTGAAAAAGTTATGAAACAATGCATAGAGACAAATTTGTCCCTGAGTAATGAAAAATGCTACACATTTTCTTGGGTTACGCAAGATATTATGGATGATTTATTCAAAATTTCAATAAAATAGTACAACCTCTATTCAAGTTACTTGCAAAGTATGTTGAATTCCAATGGACAAATCATTGTCAAAAAGAATTTCAAATATTGAAAGAAAAGCTATCAATTGCCCCCATTCTTCGAGGACCACATTGGTCTTTTCTTTTTCATATTTCCATTAATGCATCTGATACTGCTATATGTGCATCACTTGGACAGAAAGAAAACCTATTCAATTACACTATATACTTCATAAGCAAAAACTTAACACCAGCATAATTAAACTATACAGTCGCAGAGAAAGAAATTTTAGCCATAGTACATGCAGTAAACAAATTCAAGCATTATATAACAAGCTACCAAGTGTTCATTCACACAGACCATTCAATAATCAAATACTTAATGAACAAAGAAATTACAAATGGTAGAATAACAAGATGGGTACTGTTAATGCAAGAATTCAACATTATAATTCAAGATCAACCAGGGAAAGACAATCAAGTGGCAGATTTCCTTTCAAGGCTTCATACACCTGGTGATCCAAATCTTGTTTCAGATAATTTCCTAGATGAATATCTGTTTCCAATAACTGTAAGAACACCATGGTTTGTAGATATAGAAAACTATTCATCCTCTGGGAAATTACCAACCCAGTTCACAAAGAAACAAAAATGAAAGATCACTAGAGAAAGCTCTAGATATAGCTGGGTGAATGGTGATCTGTTTTATACTAGCTCTGATTTGATAATAAGAAAATGTGTTAGAGAAGATGAAATACTAGAAATTTTGAAAGCATGTCATGACGAACCATGTGGTGCTCATTTTGCAAAAAAGCGGACAGCTTACAAGGTGCTGCAACTCAGCTACTACTGGCTAGCAATCTTCAAAACTCCAAAGCCTATGTCAAGAGGCATGATAGTTGCCAAAGAATAGGAAGACCAATAGTATCAAATGAAATTCCACTTAAGCCACAAATTCTCATAGAACCATTCGAGCAATGGTCTCTAGATTTTGTGGGACCAACAAATCCACCATCAGATGGAAAGAAGTACATATTGGTATGTATAGACTATGTAACTAAGTGGGTTGAGGCAAAGGTAGTAGCAAGAGCAACAAAAAATATAGTGGTCACATTCCTCTTTGAGGAAATATTTGTCACATTTGGGGTACCAAGACAGATTGTGACTAACCAAAGCACACAGTTCACTTCAAAAATTGTTAGTGATCTTACAGAAAAGTACAAGATCAAACATATAAAATCAACACTGTACCATCCTCAAGCAAACAGACATGTGGAGTCGACAAATAAAGTCCTAGAAAATATAATGACGAAGACAATACAAATGAATAGGAAGGTTTGGTTAGAAAAATTAAGACATGCACTATGGGCATACAAAATAACAAAGAAAAACACAACTGGGTTCAGTCCATACCAGTTAGTGTATGGAAAAGAAGTCTTATTGCCCATAGGATTTCAGGTACACACATTCAAGTTAGTAGCAAAGATAGGACTAGAATTTTCTGAAGCACAACAACAACGGGTAATGGAATTGAATCAACTAGATGAATAGAGACAACAAGCAATGGAACAACACAACACTGATGCAGCAGCAAAGAATGAAATGGCATGATCAATTCATCAAAAACAAGACATTCAACAAGGGAGACTGGGCATTATTGTTTGACTCCAAATTCAAAGATTTCAACGCAAAAGTTTACAACTCATTGGTTAGGGCCATATGAGATAGAAGAAATATTTGATAATGAAGTTGTTTAGATAAAAACAATTGATCAAGAGTCTACTTCATTTCTAGTTAATGGACATAGGCTTAAAGTTTACAATAAGAATATCAATAAAAAGGATTTTGTGAAAGAAATGATAAGAGAGATAGATCTGGAAGTAATGGAACAACATAGCAATATGCCTTCCAGTACTCCAGAATATGAAGAATAAAATAATAAAAATAAAAAAAACATCATATATTATTATATATTATATATATATATATATATATATATATAATATATATATATATATATTAATAAAAAAATAATAATTAATAATTAAAAAGTTTTTTAGTGAAAACGAGGCAATGGCACAAAGAAAACAAGAATTCATGGAGGGAAACCAACTAGTTTGGCATGTGTGAATTCACAATTTTTGTTTTATTCTCACAACTCTTTGATTTTGCAGAAAGAGCCTCCAAAACAAAAACAAAAAAGACTTGAGGACAAGACTTCAGATAAGAAAGGGGGAAGTTGCAAAAAGGAACTAAGTTGAGCAGCTGGAAGTTTGAGCAGCTAAATTGAAGAAGGAACTTGAATTGTATCACAGAAGGGACCTGAAACATTATTGGAAACATTTTGCATAAGGTACCTGAAATGTTAGAAAAAACATGTATATATTGCATAAAAAGATACATGATAGTAGGGACCTGAATCTTCAAGTACCAATTGCAGGAGGGATCGTAACGACATCAACAATCAATGAACCTAAATCAATGAAGAATGTAAGAACAGAAAGTAGAAATAAAGTCTATATTTCAATCTATCCAAGACATTTCATCAAAGGCATTTGACCAAGAGGACATCATCCAATATTGTCAGGGAGTAAAAGTATTGTGAGTACAAAGTTTTTCTCTTGAAAATTCAAAATTTTTAGAAATTTTTAGAGCTTGTTAAAATTAAGTTAGTACCTGAATGCATATTTTACTTACATATTCATTTCATTACCCTCATCCTATTATTTTTACTTCATTACCCTCATCCTATTTATATCTTAATACCCATTATCCTACATTCCATTCATTCCATATTCTATACTTATATTCCACATTCTAGTTACATATTCCATATTCATTTCATTTCATAACCCTAAATTTTTTCTTTTAAAGCAAAAATGATCAAAATAAAGGGTTCAATAGTAAAAACCGTAGAAATCTAGAACCTGCACAAACATACACAACATTAGTACCATGGAATTAATTTTAAACATGACCTAAATATGGTCATTTTAAAATTAAAAGATATATATTGAAATAAATACATATGGAAAAATGCACATTATAAAGTAGTATAAAGTGGAAGGAATCAAATTGATTTATTGTGATAAGTTATAATAGTGGATAAGAATGACATTATTGAAGTACAAGGGTTATTATAGTAATCGTGTAATGAAAATAAAATGCAAACACATGTTATGAGTGCTTCGGAGGAATAAGCCATAGGTAATGGAGGTAATGGATATGAGGGAAAGGTATGGCGACAGTTGAATGGAGACAAGACCATAAACCATGCAATCAAAACTATTCAACATGGTGATCAAAACACAATGCATAACAAATGAAAGCTAGTGATACTAAAACATATGGTAAGAAAACAATATGATAACATGAGTGATATATCAGTTAAGGTCAAACAATAAATGTTGCAATGGTACTGTGGGTTGGTATGCAGAACAGCCATGATGGAATGAAGGACGGCCATGATTGAAGCAATTAGACAACATAGAAAGTGAAACGGTCAAATGAAATTTAAAAAATACAACAACAAATGTTTTAGAATAATGTCGAGAGTTTTCATTCAACAGAGATTCACACATACTCCACCATTATTACACATAGAGCATGGTGAATATCATTCCCTCTCCACCATCACAGTTGTTTTCAAGGATCGGGGAGAGCAACAAAGTGTTGCATAAGCCATTAGCACACAATTGTGAGCCTGAGATGAGTGTTTTGAGAGAAGAAACATGGAAATAGAGGAAAGAGAACCGAGAAGAAGAAGGCAGGAGATATAGAAGTTGGAAATCAGAGTGATAAGAAGGAAACCTAAAGAAGAGTAAGAGATAAGTCAAGGAGACTAGCAGAGAAGAAAGTGAAGTTAGTTGAAGAATATCTCATGAGAAGTAAGGTAAGACTGAAACTTGATCTCCACCAATGAATGCGACAGATGTTTATGAGAAAATCTCAAGATTCTTTTTATAAAACGAAAGTTAAACTTTGGGATATGGAAAGTGCTCCAACCTCCATTTGTCATTTGTCATTAGCTGTCTCTGCCATCACTCAAAAAATAAAGGTTTTGAAACAAAGTTTAACAAGTGGCAACCATGATGAAATGTTGGTTAGTTGAGTCATGACAAAGAGAAAATCAAGATAGATCATTGCAGACAAGTAACATAACTCAAAACCTCCCCGAAATCGCCAAATTGAATAATGAAACAAAGTATTTAAGTCGAGTTTTAATTACATGTTTTCGCTGAGATTGAGTAATGAAACAAAGTGTTTTAGTGTAGTTTTTAAAACACGTGGTTTCGTCGAGTTAAAACAGAGTGTTTAGCTGTAATTCTAATTACATAAACATGTGTTTTCAGTAAAGATTGGGTAGTGAAACTGAACGACAAGTTAAAGTCTGGTTGCCTAAACAAATGTCTATACCAAATTGGTCGACAAAAACAAAGTATTGAAATTATATTTGAATGCATAAAACAAATGAATTCGTTGAATATACAGTGAAATATTTATCGTTGATTGTATAAATAGTGAGTTCAATTGTATAAATAATGAGTTCATATTCAATGTTCGATTGCATTGATAGTAGGTTTAATTCAATACACAATGGCCTGAATTAAACAACCAGTGAACAATGAAATGAATCCAGTTTGACATATGAATGAGTTTTATAACCATAAGCGAGTGATAAGAAGAATGAAAATCAAAAGGAGAAGTCATGGTATTATTTTGCTTTTTTTTTTTTTTTAATGAAAGCAGAGTTCCATTCTCATTGCTTCTTCTAAATAGTGATATGCATAAAGAGGAATACTTCATTTGTATGGACAGAACAGAGTTTTGATAAAAGAGGAATAGAGCCAAGAATGGATTTTACATCTAAATAAGCAGCCTGTTTTTGTTTTTCATTCACAGAGGTTAATGTTAAAAAAAGAAAAAAAATAGTGATTCATTATTGTTGAGAGACAAAATCTAAAACAAACCTAGTTTTATCATTCTAAAGAACATCAAGAGAAAGGTAAGCCTTCCTACAAACTAAATCAAAAAGAATTTGTATGCATGAATGATTGATTATTTTCATTGTTAAAAATAAAGTTAATGATAGTAGAAGGGTATATCCACTGGTTTTTAGAAAATATGACCACCATAATAGAGCCAAAATTTCAAATAGAACAATGGAAAAAGGAAACAGTAGAAAAATTGTATCAAGCAAGGCTCATAGGGTTTCTACATAGGTTTAATGGTCACAGTGGGGGTATAACAAGAGAATTTTTGAATAATTATACTCAGGAGCAAACAATGGTAGGGAACCTAATCATTCCTGTGACTCGGGAATAGATTTCCCAAGCATTAGACCTTCCACTAATAGGGGAAAGTTATCACAAAGGTCTACATTTCAAGGAAAAAGCATGGACTTTCTTCTTGGAGAAAAATAGGAAGGGAGCCTTTGACAAAGCTAAAGGGTTCAATGAGCCATGGGGAGAAATAGTCTTAATTATTCAGAAATTCTTCACTTATGATAGGGGACATAGTGTGGTACATTTATATCATATCAGGCTTCTCCAACACATTAAGGGAGATGCCAAAATAAACTTGCCATATTGCTTCTCTTGAAATCTCATTAAGATGATAGAATGAGTAAGAAATGAGAACAAACCAAGAGAATCTCAATTTTATCATCAGGGGCTAATAAAAATTCTGGTAGAGCATAAAGTAAAACCTTAGGGCATAATTTGGAGAGAGTTTTTAATCCAAAACTAGTATGAATAACAGGTCATTGAGGACCCAAACAAAATAGAGCAGGAAGCCAGGGGCATAATGAATTTACCACTTTATCCCAAAACCGGATCTAAGAAGCAAACCAACACTATTATGGTTGAAAATGAAACATCCATCATATCCACTCCCATGAGGCTTAGGACGAAGAGCCCAATAGAAACAAGTAGCAGGGACCAAGAAGTACAAATTGTAGAAACATGCTCTACAAAGAAACAGGTAGAGGACATAATTGAAATATTAGAGAAAGAAACTCTAGAGAAAGACTCGTATTTTCTATGATGTGGTAGCCATATCATTTGCAAAGGACACACAATAACTTGAAAAAGAGTTACACTTGAGAAAAATCAAATAATTAGCAAACTAGCTAGAAATAAACAAGATTCTAGGAAAGCACTTGAAGAAGGAAAATAAGGCATGCAAGAAAAGTAATGCAAAGTTAGTTAAGGAGAAAGAAAAATTAACTGAAGAAATAGGAAAACTAAAGAGAAATAATGGCATACTTTGCAAATAGGCATTCAAGTGGCTTAAAGAAAAGAACGTGTGGAAAAACAAATATGAAAAACAAAATGTCAAGGCTACTATGTATAAAGAAGAACACAACATGGGGATAGATTATCTACTAGAGGAAGCACAACATGAGGCATCAGGGTCAGGAACAGGATTCGCAGTAGGGGTTAGGAGATCCAAGAGGAAGAAACAAGCATGAAGACATGCTTGAGAATCAGCAAGGGGGAGATGTTGGCCCTCATTTTTGGTACACTTTTGCTTAAGAAAACTTACTTAAGTCCTATATTATCCATCCATTTGCCATCAAATCCACCTCATTTTGATATATTTTATGCATGTTCAAGTATTTAATTTTAATTTTTCAATTTCTAGAAGTTTTTATGAAAATTGAATTTCAAGTGCAATTTTTGGACAGAATTAGAAATTCCCATAACAACTATATGGATATCATATTTGCAAGACACCTGGGCTCGATCTAAATACATGTATGGAAATATTGGGAACTAGGACTAAACTAAATCCAATTCATTTTTTCAAAACAAGCTAAATCGGGCAAGATCAAAGCAGGTCAAATAGGACCAGTGATCCAAAAAATCCTTAGGAAATAGGGCAGTTTTATGATTTCATGGGATTGTCCATATCTTTAGTGATAGATTGGATGGATTTGACTTGGATAGATGGATATTAGTAGATATAGTTGTTATATATAGTTTAGATCAGTTTGTTTCATGAACTTCTATTTAAGCCAAAACTTTGAAGGCTTATGGGATGTAGGTTTGTATAATTTTATGCTGAGACATTTGAATATTTGAAGTTAATTTGAAAACTTGTTCTACTTCCATTTTTCTATTCATTTTTGTGAATAAGTGATTGAAGCTACAGTATTTGATAACATCCTCAAGTGTGCAAGGCAAGGGTGGAGGGCCCCCATTTCAAGCTAAGTACACTTCATTATTAAACTAGGTTAATTTTCATGAACTAGTGGCTTCAGATTTGTTTACTTGTTTTATTTCAGATTTTCTTACTTGAATCGATGTGTGGTGATTTATGTTTCTGATGAATCATATTTTTTTAATCACTTTTATAAGAAGGGACAAAAAAGTGTTCAAGTTGAGCCCTCCTTCTATTGAATTAATGGATCAAAACTAGAATTCATCTTTATTGTGTTCAAGCAGTTTTATGCAATTTCAATTTTCTAGCAATAGCATAATGATGAGTGAATTATGATGAGGAATATCAAAGATCTCTTAAGTTAGGAGTCTTCTTCATTGTTTATTTATGCATCTTAAGTTGTTGTTAATCAATGATTTTTTATTTCTATTCATCAAAGTGATATTAAAGAAGAAGGACACAAATGGATCTCTTAAGTTAAGAGCCACTTAATTTCTCATATATTGCAAGAGTGAATTAGGAAGTATTTAAATAGATTTATATTTGTAATATGAACTTCCTTAATTCCTCATTTTTTATTTTCTAAGCTTTGCTACATTTGATATCCATACATTGTGGACATGCCTCCAAGTTTTACAAACCTAGATTGATAATGAATACTTGTGTTCATTTTTGTTAATAAATTAGCCCAACATCATGGTTGAAAAATATATGAATAACTCTTGTTATCCTGCAGACGAGGTTTTTTTGTCGCTGGAAGAACATCTTGCAGATATCAAACATAATGTGAATATCCTCATGGAGTCCCTGGCCAATAGCTCAGGATATTTAGAAAATATGGGGGTTCTAACATAGAGGTCCAATTAGAGGGGAGCTTAGGATATTGGGTAGAAACAAAGAATGAATTTAAGAAAGAACTTGAAAATGATCAACCCAATTTTAGTTTCATGAGTCATCCACATTCCCTATTCAAAATGGAAGTGAAGGTTGATATCAAGTTGTTCCAAGGTGAGATTGTATCTATAAACTTAAATCATGGTTACAACAAATATAATTTTATTTCAGTGTTCATTATGTAGAGGAAGAACAAAAGATTTTGTTTGTGTTGTTGAAACTAGAGGGTCTTGCCTTGACTTAGTGGGAAATCCAAATCAATAACTTGAGGTTGGAGGGAGATGCTCTAATGACTAGGTGGGAAGAATCTAAAACCATCATAAAGTCACAATTTTACCTTAGTGGGTATGTAGAGGACTAATGGATCTAGTCATACTACTTCAGAAGAAGCAAGGATAAAGTGTATAGGAGTACACCACAAAATTTAGAAAGATGGTCATAATGTTGGATATCTCCCTAATGAATTTAGATGTATTCCTGAAGTATCTAGGAGGTTTACAAAACCATTTGTGGAATAAAGTGATGTTATTTAAGGTGATATCAATGGATGAGGCTTGTGTACAAGCATAGTACCTAGAGAGAATAAGCCTAATGAAATGGAAATCAATTTGATCAAAGTAAATTCAGCTCTAAGACGCTTCTAAGGAGGGGAAGAAGAAGTGGAAAGGGAAAAAATATAAGAAGATGGAAACCAAAGTGCACTAGCTAAAAACCCCATGAACTAATGCAACATTTATGGTCATACAGAGGAGAAGTGTTCAAAGTTACATCCATAACTTATCCTGAAGAACAAAAATAAAAATAATAAGAAGAACAATCTTATAGTCACTAATTCAAGTAACTAGGTTAAAAGAAGCTCAGACGTGGATTAGAAGATTGTTTATACATCAATGAAGGATGTGAATTGAAGTATTCTTCAACAATAATAAGAGAGTGAAAATACCAAGCTCTTCTGTATGTAGGTTTTAACCCCGTATAGAAATTACCTGCCAATGAACTCTTAAAAAATGGAAAAATCTATAATGGAGAGAACATAAAAAATATACACATATATTTTCTCTTAGAACCTGTTGAAGACTAGAACTTGACTATCTCGACATCAAGGAACACCACCCAGTCGGGAGCTTAAAGCAACTCCATTTCCATTGAAATTGGCATGTATCACTGGGTATAAAGGGACCAATTTCCCATTTTAAGGACATTTAATATAGCAACAGAATGAAAATTGATGAAATGATTTTATAGCTAATGGTAAAATTATTGAATGAACTTATTCTACTTATTTCTCGGGATAGTACATATTTACATGTGATTCAAAGAAATATTTTGCAATGTAAATAACAACATAGATCATTCAATATTTTAATGAAAAGAAAGCATATATGATAAACTAAATTAATTAAATAGTTAATTAATTTAGTTATTTAAAACTCAATCACATAAAAAGATCTCATTATCTCACACAAAATCACAAATCATCCAATCCTGCACATCAATAATGATAGTGACTAATTGTTTTCAAAGCATTTATATAACGAAATAACATATAAAAGGTTCACTATATAATTCAATAATACATAATGATATCACAAAGATAATAGTACCATATGCATTAGCGTTCTACTTATGAAAAAGATAGCTTTCAGGCTCAACTTCTTAATTAGATAACATTGGATCAAACAATTATAGTGCAAGTTCAAAGTTGTCTTCTCAAAATTTTGGACCCCTTTCTAAATGCATGAAAGGGGTTTAAATAACCTATTAATATTACAAAAATAGTAAACTTAAAATAAAAGTCTTCAAAAAAGCTTTAACAAACTAAGATAAGATAAAGGATAGCTAAATTTTTTATCTGTTGCAACAAGAACTCATGACTGTGCTCCAGATTGATTCTTCATCTTCTCTTTAAGATTATATATCTCTATGAGCAGCTCTAGCTGGGGGGGTGTATCATCTGCATGTGTATTTGTCTCTTAAACACGACATCATTAAGCACTGGAAGAAATTATATTGTTGTGTTTAAGAGTCACCTCAGCATGAGCCACTGACTATGAGGTTTCACTAGAAAATGCCAACAACTTTCAAGGTTCACTTGTGATAAACTTTGTGTTAGAGTCAGTCTAGTTATCCCTCCATCAAAGATCAAAGCTCTTTTTTGCATTTCATGTTTTAGGTGTCCCACCAGTTTTCATCAGTTGCATTTCGTTAGGCATGCCATAACTCTGATGGAGTGGTTTGTGTCGCTCATTCCCCTCGTGCATATCACTGCTAGTTTAGGTTAAGTTATAAATCTTCACAAGTCATTTACAGTCATGTTTTAAATTTTTAGGTCTAGGTCTAGGGTTTGAGTCAGTTTAGTCTTGGAAAGCCTTAGAAGACCAACAGGCCAGAGGGATGTCTTTGATAGATCATCACTTCAGTATTTTTCATCATTGTGCAGCTTAATAAGGACTTCTCTTCAAAACTCAGTTTTGAAGATAAGTTGCCACCTCATTTTTGTAAAAATTGTCAAAATTTTCAGTTCTTCAATTGTCCAATTGCAGCCTTGGTCTCCTTTGCCGAAGCATATCAGAGCTATCCCTACAAAAACTTATCAGAGAAAATCATCATTTCAACCTATTTTATGAAAGAAACCAAAAAGGTCAGAGCCTATTAATTTTGAAAACGTGTCAACAACCAAACATAAGAAAAATGGGTTTTCATTAAGCAAAAATTAAAAGGGAGGCTATATCAAGTCATTTCTCCTCATTTGCAACCCATTCCACAGTTTGAGAGCCAAGAGCATCGTTCAAAAGCGATTTTGCAAGTTTGTGAGCATTTTGGGTCAGTTCCAGGGCGCGCGGCACATCACGATAGGTGTGCGGCGCACCAGAGGCGCGCGGTGCATTAGGCAACTTTTTACAGTGCAATTTAACACGTGCGCGGTGCATCTAGAGCACGCAGCGCATTGGGTGAGGTGCACGGCGCATAGGATTTTATGCTTGAAATTCGCCCAGAAATCACTCAAATCACCTCTCCTCACGCATAAATTCACAGGTAGGCCTACACTCATAGCTTGCTCTTGGTTTTTGGATGGTTTATATAAAGAAATTAGGATATATTTTTCATGAAAACCAAGTGTAAAAAAACCATCCATGTTCATCAATTTGCTGTAAGGATTCAAGTGCCAAGTTTGCTGTAGGGTTTTCAAGATACATGTTGCCAAGGTTTCTTATTTCCGTTATTTCCCATTTCCTATATTCCCCAATATTTTTCCCAATAATTCCTCATCAAACCCTACATCTTCCTCTCTCAAAATCCTAAACTCTCCCTTCGACTACAACCATATAACCCCTACCTTATTTCAAAACCCTAAAAAATTCAAAATTCCCATGCCCTTTCCCTTCTCTTTACCATTTTCCCATTTTCCTAATGTTTTCATTTTTCCCATTTCCCTAATGCTTCCCTTTTCCTAAAAATTCCCTCGTCATTTGTGTCCCCTTGGTCACAGCATTTGAGAAAAAGAAAAGGTCTACAGTCATTTTGTACACAATTGTATATCAGCATATATATATATTCCAGCTACCTTGTTGTTAAAGAACACGTCAGAGACTGAGTCAGTATATGAGCAGGATTATGATAGTGACTCTACATCGGAAGTCAATGTGCCTAATGTGCCACGGAGGTATCACAAAGGTGGCAAAAGTGGATAGAATGTCAGGGAGGAGCCTACCTCTTTGGCTCAATTGCAAGCTTGCCCACTTGCAATGGATTGTTTTCGGTGCCAATCATGTTACCAATATTGTGAGATGATCTCACAAACTCAGCATCATCAGGAACTAGTCCATCTATTTGTCATTCATCTACAGGATGGTCATGTAAACCATGCTGGAGTGGATTTTACCTTGTCACTCGACACTATTGCTCAGGCCACTGGGATACCAAATGTGGGGGAGGAATGGAGTAAACGCCAGATGCTGGACAGGTATTACTATGAGCCATATATCAAGCCCGCATATATTAGACACTTGAGCATAGCCTTTCCTTTCAGATACCTGAAATATGAGTTTGCACCATTGATGAAACTCATCATTCGGTATTTCAGCTGTGAGGGTAGATTTTCATGTCTCTATGCATACCATGTTCGTTTGTTGATCCATTTCACACTGGTACGTATGATGAACATTCCGTTTTTCATGTGCTGAAACATAGAGAGGATGGTACCTTTAGTACAGAGGAATACCCCGGCACATCAGCATAGGAGCATATATCACTATGCATTGATCAAAATCATAGTGATGCATCAGTTGGCACAACAGGGTTTTTCTTGGGAGGATTTCATCTCCCGTGATTTCTTTTCCATGCTACAACCTCCTCCAAAGATAGTTCATGATGAGGGAGGGCCTTCACAGCAGTATGACATTCCTGAGACCGAGCATGTTGATGCTCCAGTATATGTGACATATCAGATTGGCCCCAGGGCCTTATTTGCAGCCGCGCGACGAGTACTAACTCCACCCAGGGTGGAAGGGGTCTCGTTGACATCATCAGCAGAGCGAGTATTATCTCCACATCATGTGGAAGGGGTCTCGCCTCTGTCTTTAGCACAAGTACAGATTCAGGATAGGGGCAAGAGACCCATGGTTGATGAGGGTCCTTCAGGAGTTCAGGATATCAGTATCATTGATGTTGATGCTAGTTCGCCCAACTCAGAGCTCAAGAAGATCATCCGAGAGCAAAGGGCTGAGAATGAGTCACTACAAAAGAAATTGCAGATGGATAAATGGGTGATCAACTACTTATAGCAGCACAACAAATAGTTGGAAGATGAGCATGAACTTTATGAGCTGCGGAAGATTCGGGAAGACCGGGAATTGGCTCGTAGGAGACCCGGTGATTTGACACCTATTGATTGGGAATCAATGCTCATCCAGGTGAACACTCATTTGGAGAAGTTGTTGACGAAGGCAAACAGGGACAAGGACATGCTTCGCCACATGAAGACTCACTATTGGGCTCGCATGCATGTTTGCAAAGCGAGAATGAAGATCCTCAAGAGGCGTTTGAGCAAAGCGCAAAAACAACGCAAAAGGCCTGACCTGCTTCAAGTTTTGGCCGAGGCTTCATTAGTTGAGCATGATACATGATGGAGGGTCTTCACTCCAATTTTGGGAAAATTTGGAGAAAATGTTGTCGTTTCAAAATTTTTGGCTTGCGAAACAGGTTTTTTGGCTTTATGCGTCGCGCTCAGTGCGCGACCCATAAGATGGGGAGGTCCAAATCACAGGTGGCTTACATTTTTGGATTTTTCATGATGAAATACACATGCTCAAAAATTTCCAAGACATTTCATCGAGTTTTGGGTGATCAAAAACTCAAAAAACATCATGAAAATCACCTTTCTGCAACTTTTTGCACCAGCAGGAAGTACTTCTAGGCGAATCCACTTTTGGAGGGTCAAATGGAGACCAAATTGGAAAATTCCACTTGGGTTGGAAAGTAGACATCTAGGGCTTTCCAAAAAGCCTACCTGAGCTCAATTTAGATGCCGGGAAGTGTCCCAAAAGCAGGTGGAAAGGCGCACAATGCACAGGGCGCAGGCACGCGACGCACAGGGTTTTTTGGCATAGTTTTCCTCCTCAACTCAGCGAATCAAGCTAGTTTGACCAGTTTTGACTTGTGATGGGATTTTTCACCCTTATTGATGTAATTATTTGAAATTTTTGTTGTTATGACACTTATTTACCTATTCTATATGATTCATTCATAAAATAGCAAAAATATAATGAATGAATTGGTTTCCTAGCTTATAGAGGCAAGTTGTTTTGACTGCCTAGATTGTAGTGCTTAGTTTAGAATTGGTTGAAACAGCTCCTAGGATGATGAGCTCGACCCCTAGAGGCAAGGTAATGAGTTGGCTTGCCTATATTATGTATTTTCATAGTCATTTTCAGGGTTGGACTCTTGGGAATAGCTTGAGACTATATTGTACATATCTTATCTGCATTTTGGCAAAGGAAAGGCCAAGGTTTTGTAGCACTATTTGGGATTCATGTGGCTTTATGTGTTGATGGTGTGTTTCTCTCAGTACTTGTAAGTTTTGTATGTGTATCATTTTCTCTATTGAATCTTATGTAATTAAACAAATGAAGTGTTAAGGTAGAATCCATGAAATTGCTATGCTCTGCCTTTAAATTTGTTTAATATTCTACATTTTCTTCAGTTTAAGGAGAATCCTTGAGACTCCCTTGCTCTCCTTAGCTCCTCACCAGTCTGATCTACCCATCTCACTTACTTTAAGGCATCAATACAATCACCTATCTTGCCCCAAGTAGACCTCTGCAAAAGCTGTGCCTCATCCCCGCATCCAAAATTGCCCTTCCCTTGAAATTCAACAAAATCTTTAAAAATCAATTCTAAACTCTTTGTACTTCATACCTAGCCGAAAATCAGTCATCAATTTGGTCATCTCAAACCTTTTCTATTATCTTTTGCCGAGTTTGACCCGGAGAGAGCCCTCTCCTATCCTCGTAGGGCCATCTACGAGGCTGAGCATGGTTTGATGTGGCCTTGAGTCTTACCTTATTTCAGCCTAAGGTAGATTTGATCACTAACACTTTGAATGCCTTGAACCTTATTTTTTGATGTTTTGTGGCAAGATTTTTTCAAATCTTTGACATCTAGCAAGGTGTCCTTTGGGCATCCCTGAATTAGATTGGCTTGCAATAAGGTATCTGTGATGTATTTGGTGAAATTTGAGGCAAGATTTATGGCTTTGATAATAGCCATTTCTGCCCATTTCATTTTGATATCCCAATCACCAAACATGCTACCCTTTTGTGATTCTTAAATTTGAGGAAGATCAGATGATCTTCCCTAAGCATTATCTTTCCAATCTATATACTCAGAAATTTTCTCATCTTCTAGATGAGGAATGACCTGTTATAGAGTTTTGTGAACCCTACGTTTCAGACTACCAAGTGAGTCCATCATCAAGGGATGCTTCAATAGATATTCACCAAATTTTAATGATTTATCCAAGAGCTCTATTTAGGGTATATGTAGGTTTTTAAAGAAAAGATATATGAAAATGTTTGCAGATAACAAATTTAGGAATTAGATTGTTGTCTCTATCTGCAAACATTTTCATATATCTTTTCTTTAAAATCCTATATATACCCTAAATAGAGCTCTTGGATAAATCATTAAAATCTGGTGAATATCTATTGATGCATCCCCTGATGATGGACTCAGTTGATAGTTTGAAACGTAGGGTTCACAAAACTCTATAACAAGTCATTCCTCATCTATAAAATAATCCTCACCTGTATGGATTCATTATTTAACAGTTTTCTCATCGATATCTTCATGAAATGTCCTCAAATCAGATAGTTGATTTACTAAAGAATCATCAATCTTTGACAAGTCATGAATTAAGGCCAATTTGTGACAAAATATAACATATTTATTTGTTAGGAGTATTTCTAGTTTTGATGCTTCCTTCTAGACTTCATTTATACTGTATTTTCTCTCAGCTAGTCTATCCTTTGTTACAATTACAATATCTATTCATTCTCATCCTTCACTTCATATTCAAATTTTGTTTTTAAATCATTAAATCTTTTCTATATCTTGGTAATATTTTCTTGTAATTATTGCTCAATCACTTGTTTTTCTATCTAAAAAGTGTTTTCCAATTGGGCAATCCTTTGATCCTTTTCTTTAACTAGGAGTGGTATTTTTGCAGCTTTATCGATCATAACACTAGCATAAGCTCCTATGAACTGAGATAATCTGTTTAATTCCTTGTTAGGGGCTATTTTATTTCCTTTCCAAATAATTTGAAAAGGAGTCTCATTTGTAACTATCGCTTGCGATTTTTCTAGTTTTATTTTCTTCCTTGACCTGTTCATTATATATTTATGCTTTGGACTATAAAATACATCCAAAGGTAGGATTTCTTCAATCTTGAGGACTATCTCGATAGTAGAAAATCAAGGAATTATCTCCATATCATCAACAACAGTTGATTTGATTAATAATATCAGCATTAATATTATTCTCAGGAGTTTTAGGAATAGTATCCCCTTGGGAATCCTCAACAGTAAACGAGGTTGTCCTTGTAGTCTATGGAACCTACTCTGTCTCTCTACTGACCGCAACTTGCTCTGCTTGTATATCAGGTGAGACACCTGTAACTCGAGCTTCTTCTGTTGTCAAAACATGGTTGAACTCCTCCAATACTTCATCCAATTTTTTCTCCTCTTTGATTTCACTTGTTCTCTCAACAACTATAGTAGATGTTTCAGAGACTTGGGAAATAATTGGAGATTTTGAGCAGGAAGGTGATGCATCTAAAGTTTATCAATTATATCAAAAATGCTTTAATGGGGATTCTGGAAAATGGGTTATTCTTTGATGACGATATTGATTGTATGTAATCAATTCATCTAGACTTAGATGGTTTGCTACTAATTTCTCTACCATATAATGTTCTGGAACCATTTCAAATAAATCATTAAACTTTTCACACGTGTTTGAAAACAATTTGAGCTTAGCCTGTGTTGTAACATCTTTCACTACACCATGTGGTTCATATGGTCTATTTAGCATGGTTGGAAAATTAAATGCTTTTAATTGTTAAATTTTAATTTAGGAATTCTTGAAATTTTATAAGGCATAGGTACCACAAGAGATGGGAAAACATGGCCAAGTGAATTTCTTGGCATCTTTAAGTACTTCAGTTAAGCCCTTACCAACTATTTGATAAGTGACTTCCTTGGCCAACAACTTATCTGGGACAAAAAGGGAAAAACATGAGGATGGGCAAATATACCAAAAATTCAAAGGTAAGGAATTGACCCTTCCCCAAACCACTTTCCTATAGGCTTTAGGTATTTATTAGCTTCTGTAGTAAGTCTAGGGGATTTTATACCAAAGACATCTTGGTGGATAGGGAGCTTGATCTCAAGACAGATTTTGTAGAAGTGAGCATGGTATGTGGATTCCCAATGGATATCGAGATAAACAGATATAGGGCTTGGAAATTGGTTTCTCCATTTCCATCCAAGAGATGGAAAATCACAAGAAAAACAAATTGTCTCCATGGCATAGGCGCCCATAAAGAAAGGAGGATTTGTTCTTTCAAGAACATTGTGCTTTTGTTTATAATTGTGAATTTGGGCGGTCAAATTGTTGGATAATATGGTTGCCTAATCCATGATATAGCCATTAGCAAAGGCTTCTATCAATGGCACCCATTCTTCAGAGGAATTCTGTGTATTTGGATAACCATAGAAGCAACATAACATAGTATCAATATGAGACAAATGGCCAACAATAGAGGATAATGAATACATACCCTTGTCCTCTTGCTTCTATTTGTTCAGGTCCCTTCTCCATTCTCTAATCAAGTCTGCAGGGTTCAGATTCTCTTACATGAATTTCTAGATGAATTGCATATCACACCTCTTCCAAGGTGGAGGTAGATGATACATTTTCCTTAAATCCTCAAATTTTAAAAGACCCAATAAATGTCTTCTTCGACATTATAAATGTTTGTCTGTAATGTCCAGCTGATCGACAACCCATCTCACCATATCTGTATATGGTATAATTTTAGGGTAGGAAGAAATTATATGAAGAAATTAATTGGCCACATCATTCGATGCAGCGCCATTACTTGGAGGAGAATCATTAGTAGTATTAGTATGTTTCACAATTATCCTTGGATTTTCATCCTCGAATAGTTTTTATATCACCTCCCAAGAGGCAGAACTTGCATCCAATGTGCATGTAATATCTGTAAACAATGGAGACTTCTCAGACACTTCTTCAAGTGGCAAGACTGGTTCTTCCTGTATTACGGACTTCCTCCTTGCCTTGATTATTCTTGACATGTTCTTTCATTGCTCTTTATTACAAATTACCTCTAAAGAAACAAACCAAGATAAGGAGTAAGAGCTTCAAAGGATGAAAATAGTCATATCAATTCAATGCGATTTCTATGGAAATCCTTTCACATTAACAAAAAATTATTAAAAATCAACAAAAACCTCAAAATTAGAACTACACAGAGTGGTCATTTAATTTTAAAATGTTTGTTCATGTGATACTGACACTTTTCATTATATCAGAAATATAGTTTATTGTGGTGTGGTATTGGGTGACATTTCATAGCTTAGGGATCTACAATTTCCGAAAAGTGTATAGACGCAGGATCAATATTACTGAAATATCAGAGTTTAATAGAAGGCGATATTGAATCTGTCACTTAATAGAATGTGATATCAACTCTTTATGGATTGCGATATCGGCTCAACATTTCGCGTTTAAGCTTATCACAATTTCACATTTTGTAATTTCGCATTTGTCTTATCACAATTTTGCAACCAGATTTTCACAATTTCGCATTTTTCAATTTCACATTTTGGCTTATCGCAATTTCGCAATCATCTTTTCTTTGTTTACCATTTTGGTTATCCTTTGAAATTACTAACACCATGCGTATTTTTTAGTAGGACCAACTCTTTTATATATTTTTTATTTATTTGTTATTATTTTGGGTTTCATTTGGACTTATAATTCATCATCTAAAACTACAAAAGTATTCCTAAGATGGTTTTATCACCTTATTCGTAAACTTTGTTGTTTTATTAAAAAATCAAAGTGTAAAATAAAACTTATCCTATTTTATCTAAACACAGAAATATTATATCCTAAAAAATTTAAAGGGTCCCCATTATTCTTTCTCCTAAATCTAAATATAATGGGGGGTTGTTTGGTATCACAACAATTGGTGACACATTGGATGAAATAGTTAATCTCTGTAAGATGTCAGTCTTTATCAAGAAATTTCTTTAGAAATTTTAAAAATGATTGAAATCTATATCGATATAAATAACTTTGAAATGAAATAATTTGTCTTATCGTAAAGCTTCTCAAGGTTTGTGATAGATGATTTTTTTGTGTAAATTAATCACTAGCAGGTTGAAAATATAAAGTAAAAACTATTAGAATCTTAGTGTATTGAATAAACTTATTAGTCATTGGTAGAGCCATTACTGCTAGGAGGCATTCATAGCCTCGGCAAGGTTACCATTTAACCAAAATGAACCAGTATCCCATCAATATTATAATAACATTCTTTAGAGGAAATGAAGTTCCTCTTTTCCTTCTCCTTTTTATATTATTTATTATTTTCTACTTTAAATTCATTATCCCAGTTTGGTAGCCAGAAAATGATAATGTAATAAAATTGAACAAGCCGACTCATGATGAAATCCCTTGTCTAAAAGTATGGTGACTAAGAGCCACTATCTTGGTTTGGTTGCCAATAATGATAATGTCAATCTTATTAGTTTCATATGCTCATGGTAAGTAGGCTCGTGATGAGACCTCTTAACTTTTAACTTTTTTATATTTTTGAATTACACTGAGAATTTTTTTTTAAATAAATGGATGGGGAGGTTTCATTTACTCTTTATGAGTCTTGGATTACCTCTTTAAATAAAATATGCTAAAGACTTCATAATAATTTCTGCTTTTATAAAGATAATGTTTCAAAACCAATTCACATCAAATAGATCTTGTAAAGAGTTTCAAACCAAAATATTTCACAACTAAATGATTATCTTATTCCAAAGCTTTAAAATAGATTCAATACTTAGATTCCGATTTACAGTTTTGGTTTCTAAATTGTTTCTTAAATAAGTTTAACAATTCAAAAATAAAGAGAAACTTCTAATGTGTTTTTCAAAAGTGTAGTACTCTTAGTAACAAAAGGAAATGATATATAAAAAATATTTACATATTGTACAAAAGATCTCATGTTCTTTCAAGAAAAATATTTTTTGAGTATATGTTCATTAATAGGAAGAATTTCCTTCTTCCCTTGTAAATCTTGCAAAATGAAAGTTGATGGACCTATATTCTCAAAAATCTAAAAGGGACCAAGCCAGAGTTTTTGAAATTTTGTACATTTTCCTTTGTCCTCATGCACTTCATCCCATTTCAAAACTAAGTCTTTGATTTCAAAATTTTTATCTTTGACTTAATTGACATCAAATGAAGCTTTGACGAATTGTTGATGGTGATTATGGACTAGCTTAGTTTTATTTATTTCTTCTTCTAGTTTTAGTATTTGAGACATTCATAATTTTAAAGAAGAAGAAAGTTGTTCTTCAATAAATTAAACTAGGTATAATAAGGGTATAGCTAGATTTTTAGGTAGGATAGCTTCTGTCTTGTATACCAAATGAAGAGGAGAAGTACCTATTGAGGTTTTCTCAATTATTCTATCAACCCATAAAGAAAATATTAAAGCTTTGTGTCAGTTCTTTTGGATTTGTTCAATAGTTCATTTTATGATCCTAATAAGATTTTTATTAGTGGATTATGCTAAGCCATTTCCCTGAGGGTAATAATTGCAGAATACTTAAGTTTAAATCCTCTCTTTAAAGCAAATTTAGTCATTGCATTTCCAGAAAAATAAGAAGCATTGTCAAAAATAAGAGCATGAGGGATACCAAACCTGGTAATAATAAATTGATTAATGAATTCAATGATGCTCTCAGAATTGGCTAGCTTCAGAGTTATTACCTCTACCCATTTCGTAAAATAATCTGTTACAGTCAAAATGTACCTATGTTTTTTGGAAGAATGAGGAATGATCTCACCTATTATTTCCAATCCCCGTTGCTCAAAAGGTTGTTCGATGTTGACTGGTTGCAAGGGCATGGAAGGTTTCTTCCATCTTCCTGAACCGGTTTGACAAATTTTTCATTTTCTTACATACATGTGGGTATCTTTGAATAAAGTTGGCTAGTAATATCTGACATGCAGAATTTTGTGAGCCATTGTATCTCCACTATAATGTCGACCTGCCGGTCCATCATGTAGTTCCTATAAGACCTTTTCTGCTTCAGGTTTTCTAAACATCTTAATAAAACATAATCATATTTTTTCCTAAATAACACATCGTTCATGAGTTGATATTGATTTTCTTTCAATCTCAAGGCTCTCTTTTTCTTAAGATCTAGTTCAAGTGGAGCATAACCATTTTTCAAATAAAATTTTAAGTTAACCTATTGAGACTGAGTACTAACAGGGAGTACCTCTATGATTTGTTCAATATTACCTGTTACTTCATATATTGAAGTATCATTCATTCCTTTGACTGACCTGCAAAAACCGTAACCTTTTACAATTTTAGCGGGTTTGATTTCTAGATCATATTCTTGTAATTCAGTAACCGATTTAGCTCTCTTTTCTCCTAACTCCTTTTGAATAAGCAATTTCCTGACTGTTGAGAAAGGAACAATAACTTTAACATGAGTTTTTAGGATAAAAGGTCTAAACTATTTGATATCTTTGTAAATTGCAAAGGCTTGCTTTTCTACTCCTGAATAATTCAATTTAGATCCTGGAAAATTTGAGCTGAAAAAATAAATAGGAGCTTCAACTTTATGTTCATTTGGTTGTGTTAAGATTGTTGTGTATGATAACTCAGAGGAAAATGCATATAAAATAAATTAATCAGAAAATTTGGGGGTTTATATAGAAGGAGCATCAATAACAGCCTGTTTGATTTCCTTAAATGCTTCTTTTTCATGATCACACCATTTAAAAATTGAATATTTTTCTATGATTGCTTGTAATGGTAGGGAAATTTGAGAAAATTTGGGGACAACTCCCTTAACAAAATTGATTTTCCAAAGAAAATATTGCATTGGTTTTTTGTATGTGGTAATGAAATTTCTGAAATTGTTTTAATTCTTTCTCGATCAATACAAATTCCATGTTTGGATACAATAAAACCAAGGATTTTACCTTCACTAAGAGAAAAAAATGATTTCTTGGGGTTTAAAGAAATTTCCATACCTTTTGCACCTTTCAAAGATCTGCTTTAAATCATGAAAATCATTATTTCTCTTCTTTGAATATATGGTGATATCAACAAGATATACCACAACAATTTTATTAATCAACCCTTTGAAAGAAATTTCCATAACTCTCTGGAATATAGCTCCTAAATTCATTAATGCAAAAGGCATTTTCTGATATCCATATGTTCCCCACTTCATTCTGAATGTAGTTTTTAATCGGTCTTCTAGATGAACAAGGATCTGATTGTATCCTAAAAATCCATCCAAAAGAGACATTAATTTAGAACCAACAATTGCTTGCAGAACTTGTTCCATTGATGGGAGAGGAAAATTGTCCTTTTGAAACGCCTTATTTAAATTCCTGAAATAAATACAAATGTGAATATCAGCATTCTTCTTTCTAACATGTACAATATTGGAAACACGTTTGGAATGTCTCACTGAAAAAATGAGTTTATCTTTTAAAAGTTTATTTAACTCACTTTTAATCTAAGTTTACAAATTTGGATGTATCTTCCTAAGTTTTTTCTGAATGGGTTTAACATCTGGTACCATTCGGATGATGTGTTGAATGATGGAGGCATCATAAGTTTTCAAATCTTGCTCATTCCAAGAAAATATATTTTTATATTTCATTAACAGATGAATAAATGCATTTCTTTCTTTAGATGAGAGATCAAGACCCAAGTTAATATTTTGGGGTTTCATATTAGATCCTAGGTTAACTAATTCAAATCTCAAAGTTGAATTTTGAATTTTTTAGTTGTTGACCTTTTTAAATCTCCCTTTAAGATCATAAATATCCTCAATCTTAACTACAGGTTTTGGCAGTGCATTTTTTTTCTTTTGATTTATTCAAATGAGAATCATCTTCATCCTCATCAATTACTTGGTCAATATAGGATTCTTTGGATGTTCAAAAATCTAGGATATCTCTATCATCATTGAATACTTGCCAATTGGTAACATTATCAAGAATGGATGGGCGAAAAATCAACTCTATAGAAAATATGTCTAGAGTAAAATATTTAGGTGGGATTAATTTGGGTGCAACGTTATCCAAAATATCAGCACTAACATTCTGTATTCTTGGTATTGGAGAAATATTGAACGCTACAAAATGTGAGGTAAGATTTTGAATTAAGGATTGATAATGTCGAAGGTGGCTTGAAACACAATGAATATTGTTTCTGAATTGTTTTATAACGATTTCAAAATCACCAAAGACTTGAAAATATTCAACACCAATATTTATCGCTTTATACAATGCTTGTAACAATGCTTCATAATCTGCAATATTATTAGTACATTCAAATTTGTGCCTACATGCTAGCATAGTTTTTTCACGAGTAGGGATTACTAATATACATCCAGCTCCTGCACCTTCACTAGATTTACAACCATTAAAACAAAGCATGAAAAATAAGAATTCACATTTATTTGCAACATTAATACATCAAGTCAAATATGTTTTCGAATAATTTTCAATTTGAGAAGAAACAAAGTTTGCAAAAAAGGAGATTCCTGAGTTGTAAAACTTCTAAAGAAATACTCTGAAGAATAATTTCCAAGGATGTTATTCGTAAAAACTACAGCCTTGTTCTCTTCATCCAAATCAGTAACTGAGTGTTTCATATTCTTTTCTCTGTCTACCTAAATTTGATTTTGTTTGTTGTTGTGAGGAAGCCAAATATGTGACCACAGATATGTAATTTCTCAAACCAAACCCTTCTTAAGGTAAGACCGTAGAATTTAGGAATATCAGCAATCAATATATGAATAATATGACAAACCATTGAATTTGAGGATAATCGTATTAAAATAGAATTTAATTCTCCTAAGGCCTTGACTTTGGTTTTATCTAATTGCACAATTTGCACAACAGATCTTTCAAGTGCTATGCTTAGTTTGAGACAAACTGAATATGGCATTATATTTGAAGAAGCACCTCAGTCTATAAAGAAACTGTGAACATTTTTATTGAAAATTTCAAAGGTCAATAAGAAAGGAGGGGTATGAGAATTGGACCAGTCTCGAATTAGAATTGCATTTGAGGCATCAATCTTGTTAGGAGTATCATCTCGAGGCTTTCCTTTTCCTAATGAGGATATTGCAGTTGGTAAAAGAGATGTAAGGATATCATTTAATTCTTTGAGCAAAAACTTTTGTTGGTGCTTAAGTTTACTTACCTCATACACGGAAATATTTTCTTTCTCTTTCTTCATATCTTCCACAATATTATACTCTATATTATTATCAGAAACAATATGAGTTTTGTAGAAGGAGAATTGGAAGAGGATGGGATGGATTAAGTAGATTTGAGAGGAGACTTATTCATTGTGTTTTTATCCTTATTGACAGTAACTAGTCTTTCTTTTGCACTTGATGAAGGTGAATCAATGGGTTTTCTACTTGTACTCTCCATAGGTAAGGCACCTTCTTCTTTCTCATTTTCTGATGTAGTGAGGATGAAATCCCATAATCCATGTGCTTAGACTAGCTCTTCTTCTTCTTGGAATTCATCAACAAATAATGTTGTCTCTTCCTCTTCCTCCTCTTGATTAGATTCAACATTTGATATGACATTAAGAGGTTGAGATTTTGTTGTCTGGGATCTTCTAAAAGATCGAAAATGTTTTTTTTAAGACTCAACTCCCTGTTTTTTGATATCTACCATGTCATTTGACATAGATTTAAGAATTTTTTGTAATCCTTCGAGATCAAAAGGATCTTTAGGAGATTTCTTCTTTGGTTCCTCTTTAAAAGTCACTTGCTTAGATTTCCTCTCTTCTTGAGCAGTTTTCTTCTCTAAGGAAAGAACCTTTTTTTCTATAGTTATTGACTCTTCCATATTATCAACTAATGTGGCTCTATTAGCCTTGTCTACAAAAATTGTGATATTAGAAGGAAGATCAGAAATATACCACTCAATTTAAACATCAACACCAGGTTTAGAGGGATGTAGAATTTTATTTAATAATTTGTTAAACCTGGAATTGAAATATTTGATTTTCTCATTGGGGTTGGCTTTAAGATTGGATAGATCATTGATTACAGTAGCATGTGATCATCACCAAACTCGGTCAAAAATTGTTCTTCAAATATATCCCAACTAGTGATAGATGTTAGTGGTAATGAGAAGTACCACGAACTTGTAGATCCTTCAAGGGTATATGGGAATAATCTCACTACACAATATTATTCTACTACTCCATTAAGATTAATGGAGAGCATAAAATTATGGAGATGTTCTTTAGCAGGAAGTCCATTGTTAGGGTTGAACTTTGGTGACCATCTTTCAGGATTCTTATGTTGAAAATAATACTAAGAGGGGGGTGAATCAGTATTATCTAGTCCTTTTAACAATTCTTCCTTATTTATACTTTGAATTATTTT